>JAJOOD010012480.1:0-58477 GCA_029582525.1 Solanum tacnaense | reverse complement strand
TATATATATATATATATATATATTTTATTTAAAAGTATAGTTATTTATCTCTTCTTCTATTGTTTTTTTACTTTGAAAAGTAGTGTATTTATGTTATTTATTTTAAAATGATTATAAATACAAGAAGTTCTTTCACTTCTAAAGAAGATGATTACATGTAAAAAAAATCATGTTTTTTCTTGTGGAGCCAAATTATACATCTATACATTTATAGGAAGGTATAATATAATTATTTTATATTCTTTTTATGTGAGAAGGAACTCTTAAAAATTATTTTAAAATTCATGTTTTTTTCCTATGGAACCAAATTATACATCTATACATTTATAGGAAGGTATAATATAATTATTTTTTATTCTTTTTATGTGAGAAGAAACTCTTAAAAATTATTTTAAAATTTCAACTAAAATTATTAAATATACATAAAAATACATTTTTTTTATATGTATAATGTCTCTTCTATTCAAATAAATATTTAGTAAATTATTTGTGTTTTTCATGATCGCGCGAAGCGCGGATGAATTCACTAGTTAAAAATAAAATGTAATATGATACATGGAATGGTAAGTATTTCTTTATTTTAAATAAAAAATTTGAGATTCGAGCTCTCTAGATATGAAATCGTCTTTTTAAGGGAGCGTTTAACCTTCCAGTAGAACTTTTTGAAGCGAATCCAAATTTAGTCACACTCAACTTTCCGAAAATAAACCGCCATTTTACCAAACTACCTACAATTATTTCCACACCAACGAACATACACATAATTTAAGTTATATATCATCAATTCATCACTGAAGAATTACTTACATGTTACACCAGGTAATCGTAGTCACAAGTTATAGCATATAATTTATCTTAATTTTGAAATTATAAATCTCACATATTTTAAACTCATATTGAACTTCCATTAAAATAAACAATTTTGGCTTTATGCAAATCCGCATGTGCAATTCCACTAATTATCTTGCTCATATGATCCAAAACAAGGATTAGACATAAGATAAGAACAAAATCCATAAATAAATCTTGGTATATATATTAATAAATTTTACTAAAATCTTGGTATATATATTTATATTAATAAATTTTACTAAAACTTCATGTCGAATCAAACTAAAATAAAATAAGACGCAAAAAGCAATTAATAAAAAGCACGTGTTAAATATAATTAAGTAAATAAAATTGTGATCGACAAACATAGATCTAATTAATTCTTTACGATTTCCACTAATCTATCACCAATAATCCATCTCTTGAAAGAAAGAAAAATGTACAACATCGATCCAAACCCTTGTGTTCCACTCGAACATATATATATATATATAATAGAGAAATTTTGAGGGAAAAACATTAATCTATTTCAACAAAATTATTGTACCTATATATTGTCACAAATCATAATAATGATATGTATTCATTGATTTGAAATCTTAACCCGTTACCAAATGGACTCACCCGATACACTATGCAAAAGGGGTCTAGAATCACCCCAAAAATAAAGATTAGTTCGAACATTCATGTAAATTAAACTCTGAAATTTTACGATCGTATTATTGTTATTGTTATTGTTACCGGAGTCGAATCAAGTCAAGTAATGAATCAACTCTTCAAACAAAGACTCGTCACATGGAATGACTAAAGGACCAAAATTAGTAAAACCGTACTCTTCCTCTACTTGTGACAACAATTTCTTGAACATTGGATGGTTCAAGTAAGTTATAGGGACAACAAATCTCTTGAAAGTGGGGCCCACCGTGACTGCCACGTGACCCGATGGCACATCTGTCGAGACGTGGCGACATGTTGGATTTATGTTTTCTTTATATGTTATAAAAGATATCCCGTTTCATGAATGCTTACATGTTGGGTGACCTGATAATGTATATAACTTAACTCGCTTGGAATTAGCCCTCCAATAGTATTATTGAAGAAATTTAAATTTTATCTATACGTAGATGTTACTCCCTTCAACTATTTCGTATGTTTACTTCCTTATATTCCGATCTCCATACTAAAAATTCTAGCTCCGCCACTGAATAAATGCAGAATTTTCTGATAAAAATATCAACAATGAAAAAATCATGCGTGGTTTAATTATTGTATGAGTCACCTAACCAATGATTTATGGTGCTGTTCTAATTGGACTAGTTCATTATTAAACACTAAACAAATTTTATTCATTAATTTTATTTCAAACAAATGATAAGCCATTTTAATTAGTAGTTAAATACCAGGCACTTAATTAAATAAAAGGGACTATGATTAACTAAATAGAAAGTACTTAATTTGAATCTAGGCAAATTATATTAGTATGGTATTTGTAATGCACATGTTGCTCAGTCTAGTACTAATTAAGAGGTCTCATTATCTTAAGTTAATTAATTGATTAATTATGAAGTGATATTATGATTATTTGAAATACAAAAAAAAAAATGGTTTTAAAAATCCTCCAATAAGATACTGAAGTAGTCACCAAATTATATTAGTAATAAAAAAATTTTCAATCATTTTAATTTATTGAGAAATAGTATCTAGTAATTAGGCTTTATTAGCTAGCTAGATTAGATAAAACAAATATAAATTCTATCTAGTTGTCCAAAATGATGGGTTCGTCTAAAAAGGTATTTTATTTTGAGTTCACTTTATTATTTTTAAAATAAATTAATTAACTAATGTTGAGAAAAAAAGTTTTTAAAATTATTTCATAAAGTAATATGTTATATATGTCATTTGTGGAACTTAAATCAAAGAAAAGTTATTAGAGGTGAGAAATAAAGTTTTATGTTAATTGTTGAAATGAAAGAATGTTAGAATATATAAAGTAATATTTTGAAATATTTTGAGAAATTTAATCAGACGGGTTTAATCTAAAATAAATAATTTAGATTATTTTAGACCATGACCAACTATATATATAAAACTTAGAAATCTCTTTCAATCATATTGGAGATTATTTTCTATTATAAGCTTAAAAAATTAAAAATTAAATTCTTATTTCGATGTGAATAAAAGACCAAAGGTACAAAATGAAGTCAATATATTCTTTCAAAAGTCTAATATTAACTAAGAAAAAAAATTAAGAGTTATGTGCTTTTTTAAGAACGAAGCAAGTTAATTAGTAGTAAAAATTAAAGAATGAAATGTTCAAACCAACTTCAACTAGGAAATAGCAACACTAATATTCTATATCTTAAAAGACCAGTGAAATTAAGTTAATGAACTAGCCTAGAGTGTCTTAATATATATAGACACGTCTTGTCACTAACAATCGATATGGAATAATCAATCTTTATCGATTGATGAGCTCTTATCAAGAACATCAATATTAAGAATATTGTTGTGAAATATAATTTCATTGATGTTGTCATAAGAATCTTGAGGATGGTGAAACTGATGTTTTCTTGATATGAAAATGATTGAAGGTTCATTTCATAATTTGATGATATTGCTCCATAATGGAAAAAACAATCTAGTCTATACTTGTTACAATCCGTGATAAAATTTGAATCAAAAGAAAGATCATAAGGTTGCTCAAATTGTTGTTCAACAAATTCTCTACATGAATCCATAGTACCTTCGTAAGACTTGTACCGTTATTTATTAATATTATTTTTTATTTTTTATATCTTTGTTATAAAAATCAGGATAAAATTTATGTATATTGTATCATCTTCTCCTAATTGAAATTCACCAGCTATATTATTGTTGTGTGTCCACACACTAGAGCTGTCAAAAAGGGTCAGCCCAAGCCTCGCGGGCCAAGGAATTTGAAGGGCTAGGGCGGGCTGGCCCTTCATTTGGTAGGACCTGAAAATGCTCAACGCAACCCTAGAAGAGCCGAAGGCTGGGGTGGGCTAGCCCTTCTTTTTATTTTTTATTTTTATTTTTTTCTTTTCAAACTTGTAATTATATAACATCAAGAACATGAGAAGATTTTCAAATCAAATATGGCAAACAGTGGTGTTGTTTCAATAACACTAGCAAAAATTTAGTGTAATTAGCATGTATCTCGCATATCAGATATGCGAGTGAGATAAGATAGTGACAAGCAAGATGGGAGGGAGGCGAGGGCGCGAGATTTGTATATGTATCCTAGATACATGTGAATCTACTTTGATAGAGTGTATCTAGAACAAATTAACCTAATTTTGAGTCCATATATTCCGAGATACATGTACCTGGGTACGGAGATTCATAATATTACAACATAGCGTGTATTCAAATTATTAGATTATATATTAGTGAGATTATTGTAAATTTCTCTTGAATAAAAAGTTTTAGCCCATGGGCCGACCCCGGCCCATCCCCGATCAAGCCTCAAGGGCCAAGGGCTTATATGGGCCGGACTTATAAGCCCTAATTTTAAATGGGCTTAAAAAATCCTATCTCAACCCTACCCCAATAAATGGTAGGGTTGGACCGGCCCCATGAGCTAAGCCCATTTTGATGGCTCTACCACACACATTCATACAGCTAGCTTGTGGAGTCTCAACATTTCTAATATATGACTTTCATCGTAAGGAAAATTGCATCTTAATTTACTTTGATTGTATCTTAACTATCACCATTTATTTGTTTACTAAAAAACAAATAAAATTGTAATTCACTTTCATTATTTTGGTTTTAGCTACGGTTTTCTGACACGTATTGAGCCCTGTAAAGTACCAAATTGAGGTTCTTGGTCTTACAAACAACATATTATTTTGCATATATGCAAACCCTACTTAAAAAAAGGTCACTATTATTTCTATAAATATTTTAACTGAATCTATGAAAAAAATGAATTAGTAATGTTTTCGTAGAGAAAAATTACAAACTTTTCCACTTCTCTAATCTATTTTTCATCATTGTTTTTTCTAGTGGAGCTGATTTGGTGAGAAATGAGCGAGAAAATCATGTTCTTTTGCATAAGTTTCCTATTGAGTCGTGATAAGAACCATCTTTGTTTCTAATAGTCAACGATACGTTAGCAAGTATAAAAAAAATGTTTACACTATCGACCTACTATATCATTGTTAAACTCACGATAACCATCAATCTATACAATGACAACAACCCAATCCAAACCCACAAGTGCAATCTAAGGAAAGTGTTGTGTACACGAACCTTACTCCTACCTTAGAGACCTCAAGTAAGGCATATAAAGTTTTTTTTTCCTTTCAGTTTCTCACCCAATATTCAGTACCTGCATTGGAACCCAACTCTAGAAAGTCCCACACTAAGAGTAAAACGCTCTCTAACAAAGTCGACTTCATACCCAAAGGGACTCATCCGAACCCTTGCTAGTCAAGTTTATATACACGTCTTTATAGGTACAACTACTATCAACACTAAAGCATATAACTAGGCAAAATAACTTCATTAAAGGTATTGGGCATCATGCAAGCATCATAATAAAAGAAAAGGTAACAGAGAAGAAAATTATCACTTCTGTATTGCAATTGAAATTTAGAACCATAAAGTAAAATATTTAATGAAGTTGACTCATTGTAGGGAAATGGAGGGAAAAAAGGGGGCAAAAATGGCCGAGCTGCAAACAAGCAATTCCTCCCTTGAGAAAAAAATTTAATGTACAGAGAAGAGCCAAGCTGCATTATTATGTACCAGTAATCTCCCTATCCATTTTCATTCTCTTTGAACTTTGGACCTCTGGCAGGCTACCCACCCCCCTCTGTTGGGGGGAAGCATCATGCAAATATGCACAGTTGGCGCCATGTCGGCATCCTCTTGAACTATTATAATAGATGCAAGGCTTCATTATCTTAGGTTTTGTATCTCTTGAATTGTAGCTATTTTGTGATTCTTGAACTGAACCGAACTGTTGGTTGTTTCGGTTGTTGTTGTTATATTGTGGTGGTAATGTTTCTTGCCTTTCTCCTCCATGCTGCTGAATGAGAGACTTGTAGTAGTTGATGTCCCTAGCTACAGGTGCTGGCATAGAGGAAGTAGGTGTTGACATAGTTGCTACTGGAGCTGGTAAAGGAGCTGACATGGCCTCGGGTATACGAGGCCTCAAATTGGGAACGGGTCCTATTCTACTTGGAGCAGAGTGGAAGGGGCCGTTTGTAGCACCTGCCATCGAGGGGATAACTAGCTCTGTTCTACTGACTTGAACTGGAGGAGGATCTGTCCTACCTGAGTGATAGAAAGATGGATTGGCTCGACTAACTACAGGTTGAGATGGAGCAGCAATACTTGATGCCTGCAGCCTTGTGTTGGGCATGTGACTAGCAGCAGACATGCTTTGGGTATTCATAGCTGGCACGCTATGGGAGCTGGTGCCTACTCCTTGGTGTGTAACCAGTTGCCCAACAATTTTCGGGTCACTCAAAATTTTTATAAGCAGCTCGCGATCAATCAGATTTCCCTGGCCACTGTCTGCCATAAATGCAGTTAAAGCTGCCTGAGCTTCTGCTACAGCATCAAGCCCCAAGCCAGGAACACCTCCCGGTGATGAGATTCCATGGACTGGAAGGCTATTTCCGGCACTTCTATTGCACAAGGGAACTCCAGACTGCATTACCTGGGCCGTTGAGCTGGCAGCATTAGTAGGTATAGCAGTGCCAAATGAAGGATCTGCTACCTCCTCCTCTTCAACAGGTGTCAAGGGTACAACCGGTGTGTGCTGATCATTATGAAGGGTTTCATCTCCAAGACCCATAGAAGGACTGCGTGGGGAAAAAAGAACAATTTAAAAGAAGTAACATCTAGAACTAAAATAAGATCAATGGAAAAGAAATTTTTTTAAAATGCTTTTAGAAGAAACAAACCAACAACAACATATCCAGCGTAATCCCACAAGTGGGGTATGGGGAGGGTAGGATATACACAGACCTTACCCCTACCTTTGTGAGGTAGAGAGGCTGTTTAGACTCTCGGCACAACAATACATTACCAGAACAGGCTAGAAAGAAAAAATAATCCTACAAGAATGAAGAATCATACTTTGGAGGAATGGAAGATTCACGTGGATAAATTGCTTCAAGAACTCTCATCTCACGTTGTTTCTGAACCTCCGTGTCATTGCTTTCTTCACCAGCAACCACTCGCCAATTTGTATCCAACACAAACTGTTAAAAATCAAGGGAAGTGTTAGCAACTAGTACAGTGATGCTATGACTTCATGTGTGCAAATATGTGAGAAGAGAAAAGGAGAATAAAATTAAAGAAAGAGAGGAAACAAAATGCCAAGAGAATGCTCAAAATAAAGAACGCATACTTCAAAACCTTACAGAGCATGTATAAGTAGCTCCTCCCCCCAGGACACACACCCAAACCAGTACTGCTCAAGTGAAATTATCAATTCAACTTCAAATTGGCACATGAACATCCAACGCCAGTAGACTATCAATTGTTCATTTCAATTTCTGCACCACACTTCTTGTTAATCAACATAGTTTAGGGACCCAGCAGGTCCTAACTCAACATATAGCTCCTATTTCTCCATATAGTTACAATCAAGTAAACAATCTCAGATGTATTATGGAATCTTTTTTGTTTTGCTCTGCCATTTTTTTGTCCGTTCCTCTCGACAAAAGTTTCTAGAAGGATGGAGTTACTACAAATGTGCTTCTCTCCTCAGCATCTCTCTGTGATACGTTTGATTGGATTCAAAGAGAAATGCTTTCAGGAACAAGCGGTTATCATGTGATTTTGTTTGAAAAGGAACCAATAAGAGAAAACCAATGATACTGGGAAATGTTTAGCAGGTATAAGGAGGAATGTGGATATATGTGGGTTCGAAATGCATTTCCTTCCTAGGAAAGTTAAACCAAAAAATTATTCTAAAGGTTTACACAGTATTATTTGCTTTATCATATGGCCTAAAGGGGATTAGTAGCCTTACTCAAAGTGAGTAGAATTACGCCGCAATACCAAGCTAGTTTGGGTTGGGCCGAGTGTATGAATCCTCACTATCATAAATACGGGGAAGAATCTAACCTTATCCAAGTTGTATATGGGAATCTGTATCCAAGAATTAACTCATTTATTTCAAATGGCTCAACAGGTGGAAACTCATCTATTTGGATTTTGGTGGATCCTTGGGTGGGAAATACATTTTCCTATTTTCATCCCCTTTTATATATTACTCCCTGAATCCCAATTTATTTGGCTTTTTTTTCCCTGTTAAGGACTGAAACCTTGATAAATTTTTAAAAAGACTAATATTTATATTCCATTTTTCCTTTAATGAGATGCTTTTCCAGGAGCTGCAGGTTCTGTTGCAGATTCAATAGGAAGTTAACTTTGTCATTTTTTGCATATTTAGCTATGTATCAACTGGCACCTACAAATTGGGACTGAGGGAATTGCACACTGCTTGATAGCACACATCAAGTGTTTCTCATAAAGTAGTAAAAGGAGAAGAGAAGAAGAGGAACTCTTATTCAATTGAGTAGGTTAACATCATATAAGAAGCTCCTTCATAAAAGATTTAGACAACAGTGGGTGACATAAAAACAAATGTCAACTACATAAGAAAAGAAATTTTAACTACATGAATTGAGGAAAGTTTAGAGCGAGGAAACCTTCCTAATTATTTGAATTTCTTATTATCAAATAATCATTAAGAATATTGCATTATTTTAGATATATACTAGTAATATACTTCTCTAAATCTCTCAACTTTGACAGATGTTTTTGTTTCTCCTAAAACTTGAATAATATTATAATAGAAATGCAGATGACCTCAAATCATCTGTTTAAGTACTTTGCTGCATACAACCCCAGATGGCTTTAGATATGGCAAGGGGGGGTTGAGCTTAACCCGTATAAAAAAAAAAAAAATCATTTCCAACCCACCCCTCACAAAAAATTTAATATTTTCTTTTTTTAATTAAGTTTGATACTAAAAATAAAATTCATAAAAATAAATTTATTTTCTCATTAAGTTATATTAATTTAATAGATAATGACGTTCATTTTATTTTTTAGAGGTCAATTGAGAAGCATGTAAGAAACCATATTAGTTTTAATTGAACCATTTTCATTTACTATCTTGAATATTTTAGTAACTTTAAAGAAACTATCTTAATAAATAATGTTCTATCACTCTTATAACATGTAAAATGTTATAAGAAAGTTAAAATTAAGTTAGAACCCATATAAAACTGCATAGACCCGCAACCCGCCCCGCATTAGTTTTTAAAAAAACCACTTCAACTCACCCCATATCCCTCCCCACCCCGCACAACCTTAAAACCGCCCCGCCTCGCATAGCCTTAAACCCATTCCGCCCCACATCCACGCCACCCCATTGCCATCCCTAGATGGCTTAGAGCTGGAAGCTATGAACTCCAAGTTGATACTCTGGCAAGTATTTTGTCTCTTCTTTTTCCCTTGCTGAAAGCGAAAAGGTAAGCAACTTCGGCAATTATTTTATCTTCATCATCCAATGGTTATTTCCTACAGTTTTTATTCAAATTATATCTGTTTTCGAGTTTTAATGGATGGCCAGCTCGACATTATCATGCTCCTACTTCCAAGCAATGTTTTAAACGGGTATATTGGGTCAAAAACAGACTTCGCAAGAGATTTTCCTTATCAAATATAAGGTTTTTGTCAAAGACAAAGAAATAGGGTTTTGGCTCAGTCTACCTTGTCTAATAGTAATAGACTTCACGAGAGCTACTCGGGAATTCTGTTAGTTCGTTAAATCATTTATCTGTCTGGAAGTTTCAACACTATGGCCTGTAGATATAAAAGGAGCAATGCAAGATTCCTTTTGTGTCCTATATGTCAGTTTTTTTATAGGTTGCTTTTGACTAATCAAATAGAAAGTCTTCTCTTCATTTGCATTCTTTCCTCTATATTGAAACGGCAACAAACTCAACTCAGCCATTCAGCTTTTTTGATACGTAGGATTACAGTAAGAAAGTAAAGTACCTTATTTTTCTTTTACCAACTAATATTAAAGCAATGTTCATAAATTCTGAAAATTTCAGAGCAAAAGCTATATTTAAAATAAACAAATTCTACACCCCAATACTAAACTAGTTGTGGATTGACTATATGTTATTTTATTCCCCTTGATCAGTAGACTATAAATTCATTTTTAGACATGATAAAAATTCAAACTGAACAAGGCTATCACTGAGCATTTGGTTCATTCATTTTCACGTGGGAAAAGTCCAACTATTTATCA
Organism: Solanum tacnaense; assembly: GCA_029582525.1. Taxonomy (NCBI): domain Eukaryota; kingdom Viridiplantae; phylum Streptophyta; class Magnoliopsida; order Solanales; family Solanaceae; genus Solanum; species Solanum tacnaense. The sequence continues at coordinate 48,333 of JAJOOD010012480.1, read as the reverse complement.
TACTAACTAACATCCTAAATAGTGCTAACAAATAAAATAATACCTGAAAAATACAAGTAAAAATTTTAAAAAGCGCAACTTACAGAGGGAGGACGACTCCATTTGATTACAGGGATTTGAGCTACTTTATTCTTCCAGAGGCTTGCAGGCTGTGCACCCTCAAAGCCTGGTGGTAAATTATCATCCGACACCAAAAGACCTGCGTGCAAAGGCAATGATATCTTTGCTTGGAGATGATCTTGAGCTCCTCCTAATCCAACTTGGGAAGGGGAATCTTCAGACAGGAAAAGTTTTACCTATTAAAAGAAAGATTTATTCAGGAAAAGCATTCTATTTGGCAGAAAAAGATTTGATTAAAATTTGTGCCAAAAGATATCATTCATCAAAGGGTAAATAGCGATTTTGTCCTTCAAGAGATGGGCAAACAGATTAAGCCTTATATTAGTCCTTATATTATTCATCTGAGCACATTAAGCCTTCAATTAATTGAAACATTTGATATTGGTCCTTCAAACTAATGGAAGTTAAATTTTTAACAGAATTATCATTTAAAAGATCTGGATAAGCCCGGGCGAAGCCACCAAGTGTTGAATTAATTTTCAGCTTCAAAAAAAGTCTGGATAAGTCCCTGCTAATCAAAGAGATGGGCAAACAGATCGAAAACAGGATCAGAAAGCAGCATATTACCACCTTTTTTGGATAAGTATATTACAAGCTCATTCATTTAGCTGATTGAAAGTAGTGATAAGCATCAAATATTGAAAAGCAATTTTTGGTGTTAAAATTGATTCTATAAATTAAGTAGTTACGTGTTTGGATAGAAGTGTTGAAACTAATAATAAGCCACCAATGTGTGGTTAAAAAAGTGCTGATAAGAAAATTTTCTGTTAAAATGATCAATATGTCATAGTATTTTGATATTTCAGAATTAATAAAAATATTATTAGGGATAAAATATTAAAGCTTTTGGTAAAATGAAAAGCGTCATTTAAGCTAAAAAAGCCATAAGTTGGAGGTGACCAACTTATGGTTGGAGTTTACCAAACGCATAAATGAATCAAAAAGTACTTTTCATCTATTGACCAGCATATAAGCTTAACCAAACATCCTCTACCATAATAGAGAACCAAAGCTGAATGAAATAGAAAATCAAGGACAAACTTAAAGAAGACAGGGTAGACATTACTTGCTTTCATGGAAAACTTAAAGTTTTTGATTCATGATTGGTGGCCATCACATTCGTATCAAGATAAGATTTTATTACTCTTCTCAAATGGTGCTAAATCAGGTCTGCCCAATTAAGCTTATCATTGGTATTTTTTAGCACCTTTCCCCTGCTCTCTACCCTATGCTTCTTTTACCCCTTTGTCCTTGATTTATATTCGATGCGAGACCTTTACATTGTAAAGAAAAAAGACTAGATGATCATGTTGTCATACTTGGTTGATTTAACTGGACCTTTTGTTTTTCTTTCTACACATAAAACAAATATCCCCAAACATCCCAACATGATTCCTCTGCATGACTTCTGATAACATAACTCAAACTACAGGTAGACCATTATGCATCATTTGTCATCAAGACAGCCTCTAACCCACCTACACGCTGATTAACATGCCTTTTGGCCACTTGAAATAAAATACATAAGACCCTATCTTTCACTGGAAAACATCATTGAACCATGACTGGACTAATGCATAACTCTTGTCCATTTGCTGTACAACATTTCCCGCCTTCATATGTCAAATTTATTGATATTAACTTAACATACTTGGATCCCTGCCCAGAATGTATTTATCAAAAACTTTGTAATCCATACATCTGAAAAGAAAGGCAATCATTTTGTGGTAAAACAGATGATCTTCTTAAGTTCGTTTTATATGAAAGAGGGAATATCCTAAAGTTCTGTTATTATCAAGTGTAAATTAAAGCAGCGCCAACCTTTGAGAAGTAATCTTTTCGACATAGTTATTAAGAATACAACTACTATGCCTCAATCTCAAAATTAGCAAGGGTCAACTATATGTATCTTTCAAGATGCGTTCCCACAATCTGGACCTATTTAGTTCTAATACTCGATACTTCATCTTTTAAGACATTAAGAATTTTTGTTTCATCAAAACCTTGGTGGACAAGGTGAGCACAAGCTGCCAGTTAACACAACCATTCGGCATTAACAAATTTTTTTTTAAAAGTAGATGAAGAAGAAACTTGGGAATATGTATCTTCTTCATCTTTTTCAATGAACTTGCGCCTTGTGCTGATTACTGTCATTAAGTTCTCCTGCGACTGTCTTCACAAAAACTCTCAGAATATGTTCACAAAGTAGAACAAATTTACAAGTATAATTTATTTTTTTATCAAGTAAAAGATTTCATTGATACTTACGAGCCAACTTGGCCGTAAACAAGAGATATACCAAAAAGGGAGAAACCTACAAAATATGGTTCTCTCCAAAAGAGACCCAATGAGTGCACCAAAAGAAGATAAGACATCAAAGACTACTCCTCAATTAACCAAAGCTCAGCTCCACCCCCTTCAAAATCTCTCCTATTCCTCTCCTTCCATTTACAAGTATAATTTCACTAAAATTTGGAACTGCATCAACCTTTTCCCTTCTTCCTCTGTTTTTGGACGAGTACACTTGAGAAAATTTAATCAACACATATAACAGAATTCTTTGGTTTCAAACTTAAAAAAGTAGTTTAGCTATCTCTTTCGGCTAAAATTAGTGTTCCATTGTCAATCAATGAATATATCAATCAACTACTCCTCAATTCCAAACTAGTATGGTCTTCAGCTAAATCATCTATACCCATCCTGCTCTAAGACTAAGATAGTCTGGCTGTCAAAATTTTAACATTAGATTTCAGTTTCCAGAATTACTAAATTCTGGCAATGTCTTAAACATATAACATCCTAAACAAGTATCGAGAAAGTAACTCCACATCATTCCCCATATCACTCAATTTAACTTGACTAACAGTAATAAAACTTAACAATTGAGATTAAAATACAATAACAAAAATAACCAGGCTTCATTCCCAAACTAACTTGAAGTGGACTATATAAAAAGGGCAGTCCGATGCACGGGACTACAGTTAAGGGTCGGACCACAATGGTCTATTGTACGCAGCCTTACAATGCATTTCTACAAGAAGCTGTTTCCACGTGACCTCCTAGTCACATAGACGCAACTTTACTAGTTGGATTGGGCTATATGAATCATCAAACTCCATTCCAACTTTACCTCATTTCACTCCAATCTTGGGTGTTAAAGAGAGCTGGATTGGACAATATGAATCACCAAACTCAATTCCGACTTTTAACCCATTTCACTCCAATCTTGGGTGTAAAATAGACCTGGATTGGACTATACGAATCATCAAACTCCATTTCCAACTTTTAACCCATTTCAATCCAATCTTGGCTATAAAAAAGACCTCTTTCGTATCACAACAATCAAATTCATCAAAATAAAATGGTTTATCAACACTTTAGAGTTCATCAGTTCCCAACTCAGTTTCATTTTCCTTTTTTTAGGGTTATTCAATACTCCGATTACATTGTACATACAATTACATCAATAAACTATGAAAATTACGGATCTTTACATAAATTTTACCTGACAAAGACTATCATCTGAAGCCCAAGTAACCCTTTTCGATTTCTCCCGTCCTCGCATATTTACAAATACAAAAAATTCCGATTCGATTCGATTCAATTCTCAAATATAAAAATCTTAAGTCAAATAGGATTAACAGTGATTTTATTGTCAAAATTCGCTCCAAAAAAACTAAAAAATCAGCTAAATTTTGATCCGATTCTGAAAAAAACGATTTTTCCGATGAAAGTAAATTTTACTTAACAGAGAGAAGAGAAAGAGAAAAAAAAGAGGAATAGAGATCAAAAGGCAACCCTAAATAAGAACCCTAATTCCTCTGAATTTTTTAATTTTTTTTTCTGTGCCCCCTTTTTATTTATTTTTGAATTAAAAAAATTAAATTATGAACTGTTCACTCACTGTTATATCACTGGATAAAAAATAAAAAAACTGGTCAGCCTGTATTCCTTTTCTATTTTTTCTTAAATATTTTATAAAAAAAATAATTACTTGCATGTATGCATTTGTCACTTAATTTAGTGTTTTTTCGTTTCAATTATATGATGTATTTTAATTAGGTGTGAAGTTTAAGAAAAGATAAATATTTTTGAAATTTATGATATCAAATAAGTTATATATGGTTGTATGGTTGTATTTCATCTTATTAAGCAAATGACTAAAAATGAAAGTGTGTTTTATAAATTGAAACAGAAGAGTAGTACATGAGTACAGTACTTTATTTCAATTTGTTTAGTGTGATTGGGAGTACGAGGATCGAACTAACTAATGTTTAGTGTAAATTTTAAATATAGAATTATCAACTTTTAAACGTGAAAATTATTAGTCTTGATGGATAGAGTTATCTGGTACATGTTGATGGAAGGTGGTACATATATCGTGAAATTAGCTGAGGTACAGGTAAAGTAGTACTATATAATTATATAAAATAATATATATATTAACATCATGTTCAATATAATATCACAAGTACGTTTGAAAAGGATAGAGTGTATGCCGACCTTACTTTTACTTTATAGAAAGGTTGTTTCCGAAGCCGACCCCGGGATTTGAAGACGAAAGGTATACCACCAATGGCTAATGCACATTAGTTAAAGCATACCACCCAATGTCGTTTCGTATGATAATTTTATTAAACATAAAATATATAACTAATGTACAACTGTATAAATATGAATTAAATGATTTTACTAGATAAAGTTTCTTTTGTGAAGTGACGGTTTTGTACTTCACTTTGCATCATGAGGTTTCAAGTTCAAACTAGCTATGCATCATTTAAAACAGGCACCCAAATAGTTTGTGTCTTGGGATGCCTAATAATATATATATAATAATATCTCAAAGTATATATATATATATAGTTTTTTGAAGTTAATGATTGCACGTGTATTCTCGAAGAACACGATGGTCATTTTTTCCAACAATGTGCTAATTTTTATAAGATTTAATTTGCTAAATAAATAATTAACTTAAGATATGTCAATGTTATCTAAGAATTTTATGTATATGTCAATATTCCTTTGTGGCATGAACTTGGAGCTTTAGATGAGGTAATTATCCGGTTCGAAAATAGTATAATAAACTAATTTAATTTATAAAATTTAAATTAATTATCTGGCTCATATATTTTAAAATTTAATTCAAATTTTGTACGAATCAAACTCAATAACTTTTTTACATGTCTACACATCGATAACTTGAAACTTGTAATTTAGACATTTTTTTGATAAAACATTTTGTAGGGATTTATATTTTTTAAACATAAACTATATACGCTTATACTATTAGAAATAATTTTAAAATTCTCTCTGTTTCACTAATAACACAATACTATTATACTACGACACTGATTTATCGTTAATTTGAACCGAGAGCTACGTGAATGCTCGAGAACAAAAAAACTCGTCCTTAATTTTAAATATCCGGTTCATTTACTGGTGCGTATATATAGCTAGCTTTGACATATTTTAAATAGTTAACTTATCTACATAATAGGCGCTTGATGATACACAAAAAAAACTCTTTTAAAATTTGAAAACACGCTATATCATATGTTCAGAAGCACAATTAAAATATGTGAGAAATTAAATTTAAAGAATTGTCAATGTATTCTTTCCCGTTTAATCTATTTTAGGACCGGTATATGTCCACCGTCCATGCCAATAGGGCAATCAATGTAGCCAAGTGACAATCAACTATTCAACTTGCTAGGCAATTTGTGGATAATCCATCAATGAGTTGTTGTGTTGTTTGATATAATTCGACTTATGAGGTTAAGGTCGATCCCACGAAGAATAACATAGTTCTGATCTTGATGATTCTTAAATTATCAAGTTGAACAGATTCTTAATTGTTTTTATATTTTTAAATAATGGATGAAAGAATTAAAAATACATAAATAAAAGTACGTAATAAAAATATGATTAGTAAAAATTGCAGGATTAAATGATAAGTAATGAATTAAATTCCCAATTATTGGATTAGTCTTGAATTAACTCTGAAATTTGTGTTTAAATAGCAGTACTCTTTTATCAACCTTGGACTTAAGTTGATCGCTAGGGTTTTTCAACTATTAACAACGTTGTTTTAAGATTATTTAAAACATAATAATAATCGAGACCATTAATTAATAACTTTAATTTAGGGCTGCAGTCAAATCACGATATCCCTTTGTCATGATTCGAAATTAAATTAATTATTCCCTTTAACTTAACTCTAAATTTTGTCATTTGATTGACCAAACCTAAATGTATTTCCTTGGTAGCCAAAAATGTAAAGCCCAAAATATAGATTAGAACACATGAAAAAATAGTTCAATATTGGGCCTAGCACCCAAGGAAGCCCAATTAATGGAATAGTTGGATATCATTTTTGTATATATATTTTGATTTGTCGCGCTTGAGCCAAAAAAAAAATTCAGAAACAATATATCTACCCTGATACCTTCGAGGTATATATAAAGTCTACATATATTTTATCCAGTTCTCAAAAACCTACTTATAAAATTACTCTGAATATGTTATTGGTGTTGAGTAGGAGCATGAAAACAAGATTGGGGAGGGCTTTAAGGATCAATGTTCCTAGTCCACATTGATCAATATCAATAAGAATAGCAACATCCTTTCATCTCTCATTTGATAAGTCTTGTATGAAAATTTTGTTTTCCTTTGCTTAAAACATTCCTTTGAGACATATGACAAAACCATGAAGAACAATAATAAGTGAAAAAGTAAAATTCCGTTACGTATTTTTAAAAGAAATGTTAACGTACTAAATAATCACCTTCACAATGTTACCAAATAGTAAAGATGCGATACTATAACTTGTTATTTGAGTTACTCTCATTCTTCTTATCTTTATAGATTAAAAAAATCATTAAGTGTCATTCATTTATTCAAGAATTATGAGGGTCAACAATGTTAACTAAAGATTTTAACACATAATTTGTGTAAGATCTATTAGGCGAGCCCGAGTGTTGGGCGTTAGGCGTGCTTAGGACGTACAATTGGGCGCTTAGGGCGTAAGTCTTACAGAACTAAACCTCAAACTTGAGTCTCGGGGAATTTTGCTATAGCCCCGCCCCAGGGCGACCCCCAAGGAGAGTCTCAACAGAGTCTTTTAAAACACTGGACCCACTACAACAAAAACAACTTTTAGCGGCAATAAATATTGACATTAATAAAGAGTGCTAAAGTCTTTACCGACATTAGTTAAGTGCCATTAGAACCAATGTCGCTAAAGGCTTTAGGGACATATACAAAGAGAGCTAATTACCACTAAAAATACATATTTAGTGGCAATTAAGAATTAATTGTCGCTAATGATCATTTTTGATATAGTGACCGGAGCGTAAGACGAGACGTTTTATGCAGTACGGGCGAGACATAAACCCCGAGACACGATGCGTAAATTTTATTGATCTACGGAGCGTAGCCTCATGTATATTCAAATTAACTAAGTTACTAAAATTCTCCGAGTAGTCGAATGAGTTATGGTAGTGAAGACTAATAAAGAAACCTTCCAAAATATATGTGCAAGTGAAGACAACTTGTTTATTGCATTTTCTGGCCCGTGATCTATCTTCTTCTTTATATTGCCCGTGACTCTCTTTCATCTTCAACTAGCCTTTATTTCTAACCTCCCTTCTTCTTTTTTTTCTTTTCTAATTTATGTGGTTTAATTCGAAGTATTTAATGATGAAATTAACTAATGTTTCGTAAGAATACAAATAATTTATTTTTTGAAAAAATTAGCTTTACATATTTAGACATTACATCAAAGATTCTATTTTCTTCGATTTAATTTCTTAGTTTAGTAATATACAAGGCACAAATAGACCTTTATAAGCGCTTTATCCATTAGACTGCAATTAAGTAGTGTACACTCTAAAAATTACTTGTTCCGTTTTATATTATTTGGTCTTTATTAACTTGACACACCCTTTAACATTTTTTTAATTAAAAATATATTTTATTAAACTAATTTTATTAATAATGCTTTAGAACTTTAAATTTGTTTACTATTACTTTATATAGGTATTTAATATTAAGAAGAGAAAGCAAAAAACATAATAAAGTTATCTTAGTTTCATAAATTAGATAAATAAAATGAGATAACTATTTTTAATACGTGACAAGTAATATAAAATGGAGGAAATAAAGATGATGAAAAGGAATTTCAACAGATCTACAAAAACAAATCACCTCCGTGGAGGAAAGACAATAGATCTAACTTTGATTAGATCTTGATAAAGGTCAAAATACAAAGAATAAGACAAGCTATTTAAGTATTCACACTATACTCATTTGGTTTAATGCAGTACACTTGATTCGTGGATTAAATTATTTTAAAATTACAGTTTTAGAATATATTATAATTCCTAGACTAATATATCTTGGGTGGGATTAAATAAAAACAAGTTAAATGGGATAAGGTGATATATACCTTCACTCAAACAAATTATAATTCAATCTTGAATATCCCGCCTTATCACATGAATCGAACGATCCCATACTATCCATTTCGGTTCGATCCACCTCTGTCTTAAAAATTGTAATTAATACAATTTTTCCTTTTTCTTAAAATAAAATAATTATTATCAGAATAGTCAATGAGGACAAGAAGTATAACAATTTTTTCATTAAATCAAAACAATCAAGACCTATGAATATCCTTACAATTACACCTTTTCCCAAAAAGAGAAAAAAATTGTTTATAACCAACATAAATATAAAAATAATAACCTATAAAAGAAATTTTAATTGCTTTTTAATTCTTATATGTGTGTAGGAGGCAAGAAAAAAAACAAAAATTAAAAATAAAAATATGTTCACTGAATTTTGACCCAAATTCCTTCACTTGGTATATCTTGATGAACCACAAATAAAAGATAATAACCAGGTGGAGCTAATTTAGCATTATTTGGTGTGACCACATTGATTTGATAGGCATTTTCCCCAATTAATTTCACATTTTCACTTGCTAACACCAATAATCTTTGATTCATCGTAAATGAATGTGTGTTAAATCCAGGTGCAACCATTGTTACCGTGACCAAATTTATGTCCACCCGCCCCGCAACCTTAAATCGTATGGGCATTCGTTGCCCATACCCGATTGCATATTGCGAAGCAGGAGAGATGATTTGTGGACGTAAGTACTCAGATATCGAATCCAAATAAGACGGTGAAAATGCCTCTAAGCTTAACTCAGTAGGGAAAAGAACTCCAGTGAAATTGTAATATATATGTGGATTACTACCCCCAACAAGAACTCGACCATCTCTGAGTAAAACCGCCGTTGAATGGTACATCCTTGGTATGGTACTCAAATTTTGTATCTCGAACCGAGATTCAAACGGGTTGTCGGGTCGGTAAATCACGGGTTTCAAAACCGGGTCCCGACCACATTCCCATCCAGCTGTACCCGTGGTGGCTCCATTAATGATCAAGACATTTCCATTGGGTAAAATTACCATATCACCCATTGTCCTAGCCAATGGCATGGTCTCCATAGTCCATTGTGGGTTCGGGTCGGTTATTGTGATTCGCCCGCAGGTACTCAACGCATCCGAAAAATTACCATTTAGAGCACTAGTATATGAACCTTTCAGGGCTCCACCACATACCAACACTTCAGCTTGAATTTCTTGTGCTTGTAAATTCTTCAATGGTAGAAGAACGGCCGAACCAGTACTCGGATAATTTCTTGGGTCACCACCTGGTATTTCTGGATAATTTTTCAATACTACATTTTTCGTATAATCAAACAATATAGCTCGATTATTCGCGAAAATGAATAAATTCCCATCCACATTAAGGAAAACAAAAGGGTATAAATTATTCTCAATTTTATTTGGATCATTTGTCTTCACAAGAAAAGGCAAACTATATGAATTATTTGCCGATGCACTCTTGGGATAAAACTCGTAATTAAAAGCCCTACGACCACCAATAATAATTTGTCTGCCATCTGGCAAAATATGATTGGTCGAATACCATCGTCGTTGAATTAATCCACCTTGAATTTCTTCCCAATCACACGTACCATTAGTAGTTGCATTACTACAAGGCTTAAAAACTCGTACAACTTTCTCACCATCGTTGAATCCACCGGTTTGAACTAATGAACCGTCGGGGAACACGGAACCCGAGGAGCACCAAACATCGGTTTGGACCATGAGGGGACGTATCGAGTTGCTAGCAATGTCGTATTCTATAGAGTGAGCAGTGCAGTCGACTTTCAACGTAGTGTCATTTTGATCATACCGACATTTTCCATCAGGCAATGAAATGTTGGACATGCCAAAGTCAGTACGATCAAACATGACGACCCTATCGTTGTTGAGAAGTTGCATGTGCATGGCGGAAATTCCAATGTTTGATAGTAGTAAGTTCCAGCTTCCGCCCCGGCTGCTGGAAGCAGCAGCTGCGGCGGAAGCGAAACTCGCCCATTGACATATGAGTAGTAGTAGTAGAAAGATGTGAGGATGTATGAAGAAAAGAATATTGTTACTAGTACTAGTACTCTTCTTCATGATGAGTTGTGTTTTTTTGTGACAAGTTATGACAAAAATTATATTAAAGGGGTGGGGGTGGGGGGGTGTAATAATGTAACAGAGGTGTATTTTTTGGAATATGTGTGTGTGGTTAATAAAAGTTTTGAGGAATGGATACCCTTTATTTATAGGATATGTTTTAGTACCACAAAGCTAAGCAAGCAAGCAATCGCGTGAAGAATAATTGCGGCCGGTGATTGGTTTTAAAACTTTGTGTTTGGTTTTCGTTCGATGTTCGATATAAATTTGATTTTATATTTTGTTAAGCATAGAATTGATGATTCAGTCTTTAACAAAAATAATTTTATATTCAAAGTTTAAGTTTGAAACCGTTGATTACAGATAAAAAAATATTTACCACACGTCAGCGATCTTATTGATGGGAAATTGGTTCAACTTTTATGGACAATTGAGGTGTTAAACAATTTTCGCTCTATCAATCACTTAAATGGTAGTTATACGTAAATAATTAAGTTATATATTTGATTTATTAAAAAGATAATTTAAAGTTTTAAACAACAGTCCCTAAGAGATATAGGTATTTTTGTAATTAAGTGTGTATATATAAAAATGAAAATGAATTAATTTTATGGAAAATTTATATTGACAATTTGATTTAAAAAATGGAATAAGAAGACAAAATATTTTCACATGAATGAGATAAGAAGTTGTCTCTGTGGATCCACCTGATGATGCATGTCTCTTACTTTATTATTTACCGCATGAGTCAAAATATATTTAAAATATGAAAAATTCATCGAATTTATTCTTTGTTAATAATTTAGTTTTAAAATATCATCTTTATATATTATATATTTATACTTGTTACTTTTAACATTTGATACTTGAACAGTATGAATACATTCAAGGAATATATACCTTTACCATTTACTTGAATTAACTTAACATGCTCATATACTTCCTTTTACTTGTAATCTTTTGTTTGTTATTTAGATACGTATCGATAATATTAAATGTTCAGTAATATGATTTTCGAAAGTATTTTTTGTCATAAATATTTCTAAAGAGTAAAGAGTAACAATTAGATAAGTCGAAATTGAGCAAAAATCAAAAGACAATTTAAACAAGCAATTAAAGACTGAATTTTGTAGTGTAAAATGAATTATTGAAATAGATTCTTGCAATTGTTATTAGCCTTAATTCTCATATTAAATTGGTACTTATATGTTTATGGTAATTGGTACTGATAATCAATTTTTCTTAACTACTATTCTCATTTCATCACATAAGTCAAGCTCAATTAATGTGGATTTGTGTTCTAAACACACAATTAGCCAAACGAATAAATTGTTTACTATCTTTGTGTTATTCATTTCAATTCTGTTAGTATTTATTTTTGGCTATATATAGTCACAAGTCAAGTCATAAAACATATTGTTTGCGCTTTGGTTAATCCAACAGATTTTACGAATTTGTCTCTCATGCTACAATACATCATCATCAAGTTTAAAAGTACACGTAGCATGTGAATATTTATGTTATGTTTTATTAAAGCCGTTTATATCATTCTGATAGATTATTTTTGATAATTAGCTAAAATTGTTTTTTTTAATAGAAAATATGGAAGTGGTATTTATTTATAATGAAATAATGAAATGGAATTTATTACTTTGCTTGCTTTAAATACACAATTGGACATGTTAAAAGTAGTTGATGAAACACCAAAATTGTAATGCTAAAAAAAGGTCCTAGAAAAAGGTATTTTGAGAATATAATTAGCACTTAATCTAAATAAGCTAGCTTGCCACTTATTTAATCATCTGCTCATAGATAAAGATTATACAATTCCAATCGTTTGGTACGTTAGACAATCATGGATCAATATTTAATTTTGGGAGAAAAATTAGTACTATTATATTTTTATTCGATTAATAGTTCTAAAATAAATTTTATTAAAATTAATAATTAGTATTGAAATAAGTTATCTCTGTCAGAGGGTAAATAATAGTATTGAGATAAGTTATTCGAGAATTTGACTTCTAGAATTTGTTGCGGCTTTGAACTTTCAAATGGAAAAAATTATGACAAGAAACACTTTTTTTTTATAGGTTCGCAAATTAATTAATTTGAGCTTCAAATTGGATATTGAATATTGGGTGAGAGATTAAATGAGTGTTTGAATAGAAAAATAACAAAATTTGAAGAAAAAAAAGTAGTATTGTATTTGTTTTAAAGTTGAAAAGGGAGTTGTGATTGGCACAATTGAATTACGTTTTGATTTTTCGTGAGTAATTTGAATTGAAAATTGTGAAAAAATAAATAAAAGTTTTTTGAATTTTGGAAAATAATAATAATTCTATGTCTAAACAATGTATTCCGAAAAAATAAATATTCATGACTAAAATGGACATTTAAAAAGCAATTTATTTATTTGACAAATCAAGAAAGGACAATTTGTTTTACCTATTATACACTCAATTAAATGATTAATTACTTTGAAAAATGTAGAACTTTTCATCCACTTCATAATTAATAGGGGTAAAATGGTAAACTCACTATGTCATTAATTATTTTCTTAATATGTGTGTCAATTCAAAAATGGACAAGTAATTAGGGACGGAGGGAGTAAAAGTATATACTACTAATTAAGTATATACTAACTAAATCCAAATACTTTGTTTAGCAAAAAAAAAAAACATTTGTGAATACTTAGAACACAGGTCCACTAAGATTGGTAACGTAACGTGATAAAGAATGAAATTTATGATTTTAATTTTATATTTTATCAGGTTCAATCTTTATAATTTTACTACCGCTACTATCCAATAATATTCGTCCATTATTAACTTTGCACATTTCTTAAAAAATTATAAACATAAGGACAATTTTACTATATCATCCTTTGAATATACAATGTCTTGAAAAATGTAATAAGAAAATGACTATAATTAATGATAAGGGTAAATTAAAACTAAGCGTAAAATTATCCATTAATTTCATAAAGTGAACAGTATTGTTGGACATCCTAAATAGTATAATGGACAACTATTTTTGAACGGAGGGAGTACAATATTAATATTATGAAATTAAATATAATATATTCAGATTTTATTTTTAAAAGAGTTGGGAATGAAATGCTTGGGCATGAAGAATATAGAAAAAACCAACCTGAGTTGTGGTACAGGGATCTCTCCATCTTTAATAAGAGCTTTCGAGTTTGAATCCTGGGTATGGAGAAAATCCTATTGGGAGCACCACCCCCTAACGAGCCATGCAATGCAATGCGTGATTCGGATTTAATCGGAATTCTAATACGAACTACAAACACCGGATGAAAAATAAAATAAAAAAAATATAGGAAAAAAATAAATAAGGGTTGGCTTGTTAACCAAATATTCTATTTAGTGGTACATAATATGCAGAAAAAAGCCTGTATTTTTTTCATCTTTCGGTGCCTTCTTGCTAATGACAAACTAAAATAAAGAGAAAAATTCTAGACTTTTCAAAGTTCTAAACTTAAAGCACAAATATTATTTCTCTTTTTAATTTAGCTTTTCAATGAGAATGCAAAATAAAATAAAATAAAAAAATAGTATGATTTCTTTCTTAATATAATTCTTTTTCATACGTGTTTTCAATATATTTTACTTGAATAAGATATCAGAAACAACCTCTCTACAAATTACGATTGCTTTCACAAGATAGAAGCAAGGTTACATACGCACCATCCTCTCCATATCCTACTTATGATATTGCACTGAATACGTTTTTGTTATTGTTATTGTTATTGTGAGAATGTAAACAAATTAGAAACGCAAGGAAATGAAGAAAAAAGAAAGTTTAAGTTAAGGAATTTTCAAATGAGAGGAAGAAAAGATGAATGCAAAAGAAGCTTTTCAACTAAAAATTTCAAAGTTCTTTTATTCACTATAACCTTAATAACATTAGTTGAGGATACATAGCATGCTAATTAATTACACAATTTTAATTGTGGTAAATTAATTAAACCTCTTTGTTCACATGAAGAAACTACTTAAGGCCCCAAATAATACTTTTGATTATTCATTTGTTCTATGGGAGGTAATTTCGTGAAACATCTAAATAATGTTGATCAAGTTGCAATGGATCTTAACACTAAAAAAAAAAAAAAACTGAATGTAACGACAGACAAATTTTGTAGCTAAACAGTAAAATTTATTTAACACAAATTATGTTAACTACAAGCGAAATAGAGAAGGATTTGCGATAAAGTTCGTAGACATTTTCATTTTTTAAGTAGTAAGTTGGATGTGGAGTGAGTTCTATAGACCAACAATTGAAAATCAACCCATTTTTATTTTATTTTTTTAATTAATGGACCTTTTAGATTATGGTCTAAAGAATCATTAAAAGTTTATAAAAATACATTAGATTAATGTCTAAAAGTTTACAAGTTATTGCAACCGTGAGATGATAGCAGCCCAGCCCATGCATTGCTTTTTTATGTTTTGATTTTGCCCCGGATTTGATCTTTTATTACATGATTGCCTGCAGATATTTCGTAAATATTGCAAAATCAAAGGATGATTCTATTTAAAAAGACACCAATTGATGTCAGAGAGTACACCTGCCAATTCTATATTCACAATTTAGCTTTTGTTAATTAAAAAAAAAATCACAATAAGCTTTTGTTAATAAAAACAATCACAATTATTATTAAAAAGTCGTCCACTTTAATGTATATAATGTTTTTGCAGTAATGAGATAATGAAGACAATTGTAAATTAATACAATTTTAGTAGTTAATATTTAATAATTAACAACATTTGATTGACTCTTAAAATTTTATTTGTGCTATATACATTGGGATAAGAGAAGTAACATATATTATAAAAATTTACTTAAAAAGTACTATAAATTACAATAATCAAAAGAAGTAACATGTAATGTTTAATTTGGAAACTACATACAAAGTATTGTAAATCTCAATAATTAACAACATTTGATTGACTCTTGAAATTCTATTTGTGCTACATACATTGGGATAACAGAAGTAACATATATTATTAAAAATTTATGTTAAAAGTACTATAAATTACAATAATCAAAAGAAGTAACATGTACTCCTAATATTTAATTCGGAAACTAAGTAGAAAGTATTGTAAATCTCAATAATTAACAACATTTGATTGACTCTTAAATTCTATATGTGCTACATATATTGGGACAAGAGAAGTAATATATATTATTTAAAAATTACATGAAAATACTATAAATTACAATAATTAACAATATAAAATATTTAAAAATAATATTAAAATTTAATTGACTATCTAAATTCTATATGTCACATAAAGTGATACAAAAACATATATAACAGATATTTGTGTCTAGTAACTTTATAAGTAGGAATAAAATCTAAATTGTGACCTCCTTGAAAAAGGGCCATTTGTGTAAATCACACAAGTTTTACAAAGTGTCTAGGCAAGCTAATATGATTGATCCACCTCAAATTGCCACCTCTTTGCCCAATTCTTGTGGTCTTAATGTACTCTTGTTGTTTCATTTTCATCTCTCTTTCAGATAAGGGTCTAATCAAAACAATATTTTTATCATTACAAGGTAATATCTACGTATACACTTTTTTTTTCCTTCAGATTTCATTTATGATTGTTATTATTGTATACTTTTGTCATTCTAGCTTTTTCCCATAATTTAGCATTCACGGGATGATCCACGAGATAAGTGATAGATTTGGCATATGTATAATGGCTTCAATTGAACCCATTATTTTCGATTCAGAATATAGGTATGCATGTAAAATGTAAATGTAGCAATTCATATTTCTTTCACTAAAGATAGAGAAGTTATTTCGAAGAGAGACATCTAACTGCTCAATTGAATTTCACATAAGAGATTATTAAAGAATCAAATAAAAATTCATTGTTTCACTAAAACCAATCGATATAGATTGAAGATTGAGACAAGTGTTGTTTGATTATTAAATATCATTAGTTACGTCTCTATTTTCAAATGAGTAATGATTAATAATTAAATAGATTCATCTTTTCATTTAACACATTTGCCTTTTGATTTATGTATAGTTCTTACGTTATTATGTATATAACTTAAATTGATATCATTATTATCATATGAAAGAAGAAAAGAACTCTTCCTTCTCGGGAAAAAGATTCAATAACAACAATATATATAAACAAACAAGTTGTTTACGATAAAAAGATTCAATAACAACAACAATATATATAAACAAACAAGTTGTTTACGATAAGATTCTCGACAAAACAAGAAATAAAAAAAAAACTAATTCCGTTGCCGGGACTTGAACCCGGGTCTCTCGGGTGAGAGCCGAGTATCCTAACCAACTAGACTACAACGCATTTGTTGCTTAATCATTTGTTTGTATTTATATAATATCGTAAAGAACGTCCACATCCCAATCCCAACAATTGTGTACTGCAAAATAATCTTAAAGTTGAATAAGAATATCAGATATATCTCATGATTATTTTGGAGAATTTTCACTGAGGGAGTTCAACATAGCTTTTTCAACGTAGGTGATTCAATCCCTAGCTTCGCCCCTGTTCGTAAAAAATGTTACGGGAACACATACTTATATATATTAAGAAATTTATTAAATATTTAGTTACACAAATTGTTACTTATTATAATATGAATTTGATATCATCGTACAAATTTATAAACTTCAAATCTTTGATCCACCTCCAAATGATTTACCACATGATTGTTAGATAGTGGAATGCCAAGAACAGGATATGCCACCATTTTTTGTTTAGGAGATATAATAGAGTGTCTAACTATTTTTAAATCAAATTGGTTAATAAAAACATGTTCTTTTGTTTTGGAAATAGATGACATGATGGACCCCTTTGTTAATTAAAAATTATTATTGATAAGAAAATATCTACTGGTTGCAAATTAAAATATTCAAGTACAATAATTAATATGCAGAAGTATGTGTGATAAACATGTCAAAAATAGTCAAATACCACAAACATTACAAGTATTTTGAGACGGATGGAATATATTTCTTACCTAATAATAATAACATCTAATACTTACTGTTAATGATATCACACTTGTAAGGACTCGAAAGGTCATTTTTGGATATTTTTATAAAATTACCGTTTTACCCCTCTCGATAGTGGTCTCGAGTAATTTCTTATCAGTCGATAAAGTATGTTTGGAATTTTTTTTGAACTATTCGATAACTACGGTTATTTAATTGAAAAATAATTTTTAAATAATTAATTTAGTTTATAACTAATAGGGATAAAGTGGTAATTTATTTAAAACCCTATACTATTTGATCCTTATATATTAAACTAAGTAGTAGGGTTTATCTGATTATTTTTATATGAAAAGAAAAGATAATAAGAAGAGGAGAAAATTCAGGTAAGAATTGTTCACAATTTTTCATCACCGAATGCAATCATGAATTTCTGTAATATTAAATTTTGATTAGACGTTAGTGGAACAATATTTAATATACTATAATTGAATTTGGATTGGAATATAAATTGTTCAATATAGTAATTGTTGCCAATGATTGGTGCAGTGGCAATTAGTTTTGCACCAAAAGGAAGGATATTATTAGCGTACTGTTTGTGTTTCTTGCCTTTTTTTTCTTTTTTTTTTAATGTCTTGAAAATCATCACATTATTATATTGGTTGGAGGATTTGATTATTGATAATTTAATAAATGATTGATATGTAATGATTGCTATACTATATGTGGTTAGCAATTAGGAATATAATTAGAATTGGAGATACAGTGAGAACGTATGTATTCTTAGGTTCGGAGGTGGTGTTCTTTCCGTGGATGATTGGTAATTTGACTTAATTTCTTATTATAATCACATTATGAGTTAAGTTTTGGCATATTGAGATAGGTAATTAAATATTAAATATATTCTATCATATCAATACCATTAGATTTATGGTATTAGAGAATGAAAATTTAACCCTAGACTTGAAATTTGGAAATATGAGGGTTGACATGATAATTGGCATCAAAATTTAGGAACTTGATTTTAAGTTTGTATAAGTTTTTGGGTCTAGGCTAGACCTATAGTAATATGACTGTTGTTAGTTTTGAAAACTTATTGTGATTAATTATTTGAATAGATTGCATTGGTTTGGAAGCCTAACGAAAGGGGAAGGCTCAAGTCCCGGAGTGATTGTTCGACTATTTGAGGCAAGTGGATTTCTAAACCCTTGTTAAGTGTATGGAATTCGTGTATTTCCTTGTAATATGTGTTTGGGGGTAATGAGACTTGGCGATGGGTTGACTTGTCCACATTGATTAATTGTAATGATAAAAAAAAGGGTAATAAAAGGCAATGTGACTAATTGTTTGTGTGTGATGTGTTGAGAATGGTTTAAAAGGCTTGTTGAATCATTATTGATGTTGTATCATGATTGTGTTGTTGTGAATTGTGCAATATTATGAAAATGGTCATTTCCTCATTATTTGTGCATGTCATTTGCATTGCTCTGAGACATGGTTGTGACAAGTGTTATGTGAATTGAGAAAGAATAAGAAATTAAGGAGGATGTACCATTTTGAGGGACGTATTGCGTGCCGCGATGGATACTATATTTCGAGGGACGTATCGCGTGTCGCGATGTATACTATATTTCGAGGGACGTATCGCGTGCCGCGATGGATACTATATTTCGAGGGACGTATCGCGCGCTGTGATGGTTACTATTATCGAGGGTCGTATCGTGCACCACAATGGATGCATGGACAGATTATCCCCCATGGGTCCCGGACTGAGAGACAGTGGGTGTGTATCACTAGGTCAGACATGCATCACTATACTTGACATTGCATTCCATTGCATTGCACATATTTATCATTAGTGAACTTGATATTGCGTTTTGCTGATCTTGTGAGTGCCTCTCTGTGGAACTTTGTGAGTGCCTTTCTGTGGAATTTGATTGATGAATATTGAGGATATGTAATTGTTAGAGTGTTGTGGTTGAGCTGTGTGCTATGTGAATTATGAATTGTTAGGTTGGACTGGTTTTAAGCAGGTTGTAGTTGTTGAGGTTGTAATTGATGAATACTGAACTTGTTATTGAGAATATGTGATTGTTAGAATGTTGTTGTTGAGATATGTGCTTGTAAATTGTGAACTGTTAGGTTGGGCTGGTTTTATGCAGGTTGTAGTTGTGGAGGTTCGATTGGAGTGTAAGGAGTACCCGTATTCTATCCCCTTAGCTTGTGTTTAGAGGTTTACTTGCTGAGTACCGTGTGGTTTGATACTCACCCCTTGCTACTACATTTTTTTGTAGGTTATTAGCCTAGACCTTTGTGATATTTTCTCTTCTCCTTGTATGAGGCTTCTTGTGGAGGTTTGTGAGGTAGCTGCTTGTCATTTCAGCAGACCTTCTTTCTCCTTAATTATGATTTTGTTCTATTCTAGAAATATGGTCATTTGAGACTTGTGTTTTTATTTTGAATAAATTGTAATACTTTAGAGGCTTGTACACGTGACAACCAGATATTGGGGGTATTTTTGAGTTGATTATAAAATTTCCGCATTTTATTGTAATGGTTGAGTTTTAGGCTGACTTGTCTTGGTGGGATAAGACGAGTGCCATCACGTCTATTTTTGGGTCGTGACAACACTATAAAAGAATCCTCATTTAAAACTTTTCACATTACATTAAAAATGATTTTTAACGGTAATTAATTAATGGTAATAGCTTAATTACCATTAAATATGTATTTTTAGTGGCAATTAACACTTTTTGTAAATGTCTTTAAAGCCTATAACGACATTTGATTCAATGACAATTAACTAATATCAGTAAAAGCTTTACTACCTCCGTCCACTTTTAATTGTTATGATTTCCTTTTTAAGAGTCAAACGATAAGTACTTTGACTAATATTTTACGATGTATTTTTTTTTATCATATTGATATGCAAAAAATTGCAATTTATAATACTTTTCGTATAGTTGTTAAATATCTAAATTTTTTGTTTTAAATATCGAATTAATGTAATTTAATTTCACTTTGAAAATGAGTCAAATTGACTTTCGAAAAGCGCAACATGACAATTAAAAATGGACAAAAAAAGTAATACTTTATATTTATATGCATATTTGCTACCGCTAAAACCTACAATAAACAATAAAATTCTAAAGTTTGATTATAAATCATTTTCAACAAAGTTGTTGTAATTAATTAAACATTCATTAATCTCATTACCAAATTCATGTGCTACACATGGTAATTGACCCATAAATGCAAAAGACTTCTCAAAATATGAGTTAAAGATTCTAGTTATTTTAAATTAATAATTTATAAATATTCAATATTTTTTTTAAAATTACAAATTTGGACCAATAATTATCTAATTTGGCTGAACATACAATTTGTATTCTAGCTCCGCCCCTTTGCATAGAGAATAACAAAAGGAAATATAAATTGGAGAGAAATTTAAGATCGTTTATAGGATCACATGATTTTACTAAAGAAGATGAAGCTATGAAAAGATAACTTGGTTATGGATCGAAGAAAACTTTTTAAATTAGGTTGATTACAAATATACAAGACAACTCTTATTTATACCTGTCTAATTCTAGATATTTCTTCAAAATGAATATCCTAGATACTACCGTTCTAGGCTATTCTAAAAACTATACTATAAAATCTATAATATCCATAAAATCAACTCTAATAATTTCATGCAACGTACACCCACTAATTATATGTTGGATCTGCCTGTCTACAATTGCACTTTGTAGGTGGAGCAATAATTTGACTAATAATGAGATTCTATAGTGTCCAAATTTGTGCATCAAAGTAAAATAAACTCCAAAATTTGGGACTAAACTTGAAGTTGTTCAAGGTTCCACTTTTCAGTCTTTATAGAGAGAATTTTCTTGACATACGATTGACACGGCTTAAGTTCATGGTACGTATTGTTCGTTTTGACCTAATAAATTCTCATGAATTTGTCCCCCTGACTATGTTATAATCGAGTTCAAAAATATGTGTATCATGTGAACTTGTGTTATACTCCACATTATAACCTTTTTATCTTTTTCTCCCGCTCCAATGTGGGATTAACTTACTTAATTAAGTTGTCATATTGTTACACTCAATCTTTAGAAACTTGTCAGTCCTTATATTTGATTAGCCCTAATCGGTCCACCCTCTATCATGGGCGTCACAGTCCTTATATTTGATTAGCCCTAATCAGTCCACCCTCTATCATGGGCGTCACAATGACAAAGGTAAAGACACTTCCAATTTGCTAGTCTACCTTTCTTATTTTCCATACCAAAAAGATTAAAAAAGTACTTTCCTTAAACCGTCACATCTTTGACCCAAATCAAATCGTAACAAGAAAATTTTCATGAAAATATAGGCAAAGAAAGAACATGACCTGAGATAGGCTGTTAGTCACATATTCAATACCTAATCTTAAGTTTCCATTCATAGGATTCACAAAAAAAAAGATATTTACATCAACAAAAAGATCCTTGCACTAAGCTAGTACGAGGTACAACAAACTTGAGATTTTAAGAACTACAACAAAGCCAATTGTAGCAAAAAGATAAGGGTCATCATCATTTTTTTGAGGTTCAAACTAAACCAAAAAAAAAAGACAAAAGTGATGAACAAGTTAGACAAAAAGATTATAGAAGCCTTCTCGATTTGTTGCTTGTCATCCTTGCATAGAAACATCAGTATAAAATTGGAACGATATAGAGAAGATCATCGTTCGAATTTTCTACCAAAGAGTTCTTGATCTCTTGAAAGAAGTGGAAGGTGGCTTCATTTGTGGGACAGCAAATGAGTTGTCATCTGTCCACTTTCTACTGGACTTGATGTTAGTAACTTCTCTTGATTCTTTTAGGCCAATTTTCCCACCAAAGTTCAAATTTTGTGAAGGAAAAAATTGGATCTGAGTCTCTTGCTTTGACTCTGGAAGAGGAGGGGCTTGAGGGACCCAAATACCAACATTTTGTGGTGGAAAAGAACTCAATTGACTCTCAAGATCAGTATCCCAAAATGACAACATATCCTCATCACCAATATTCTGTCAATGACCACAAAAATAACAGATCAGGACAATTTTCATTATATTTTACACTATGTTGAAGAGATAATTAAGTAAATAAAAAAATACGCTCTCTAGCCGCTTAAGTTTTCCTATGAGGAAGTCATACACTATAACATGGTACCAGAACAGACAGAGATCTAAAGCTCTAGTCTCACAACCATCCATCCTTTAAGAGATTTTCTACTTTCTTGATTCATGAAAAGTGCCCTCTCTCTAGATAAGAGGGGACCCTCCACCTCCAATCTTAAGGTTGTGGGTTCTTCTAGAGAAGGGTAAAAAAAAAGTGTACACTTTCCAGCAGCTTAAGCTTTTAGATGAGAGATTAGACACTATAACATGATATTAGATCAGACATAGATCCTAGGTTCAAGTCTTACCACTATTATTTGGAAAAATTTCCACGTGCTTGACTCATAAAAAGAAATCAGGCCCTGGCATGAATATGTGTGTGCTCTTTGTGGCGACTTCAACTTTTAGAAGAGAAAATCACACGTTCCAACACACAATTGACAAAATATGCAGAGAAAAGACTAAAAATCAAGGAGCATGAATACAAACCTTGGAGTAAACATTAGGAGTTGAACAATCAAGAAAATCTTCAACATGCCAACCAGGCAACATCTCTAAATACTCTGATATACTACTTGTTAAGTTATTCCCCCCTCCATTCACCAATTGCACATTATTATTACATCCACCAACTTTCTCTTTAACAACTTTCACTGATTCCACAACGGATGATACTGCTCCACCCTTAGTGTTGCTAGTATTCGTGGAGGAAACAGAAACAGAACCAGCAACAGACTTACTAATGGGATTCTGAGACTTCAAATTTGAAACACACAAATCCGCGGACGAAATTGCTGATTGTGATTGTGATTGTGATTGTAATTGTGATGGAGCAGAGTAGAGATCAGAGTTTGCTGAGAGTTTGATACCAGTAAGAAGGTATCTATTGTGTTTTTGAGTGTGTTCATTTGCTTTGTGTATTGGAATATCACACTCTCTACACATAATAGCCCTGTCTTGTTGACAAAACAAGAAACCCCTCCTTTCCTGTGAATCAAAAACAAGACAAAACCATCATCAACAAGGTAAAATAAAACAAAAAAATGTCCTCTTATGTACCAAGTTTGTCAAAGAGCCCATGATCGATAGTGACAGAGCCAGAAATTTTATATAGGCTATTTAGAATAATTCTAGGGATGTTACAATTGGGATTTTAGTCTATGGACTAAGAGCCCATTTGGATTGACTTAAAAGTTGGTCAAACTTACTTTTAAATCAGTTTTTGACTTCTGGAAGTGTTTGACAAATATAAAAAATAACTTAAAATAAGTTACGAAGTGTTTGGCAAGGTAAAAAATTACTTAAAATAAGTCAGAAACCAAAAATAGATCTCCCTCTATTTTTATTTTTTGACTTAAAAATCATTTCAGTTTGACTTTTTATTTTTGACTTAAAAACTACTTTTTTTTAAGCCAATTCAAACGGGCTCTAAAGCAACTATTGAACCCTCTTTACAACTATGCTAGCATAGATTTTTTAAATTTCGTTTTTTATGTCAAGAAGATTCAACTGTTTGCACATAATCTTAAAAGAATTATGTTATGAGTATATTTTTTTAGGGGAAGGGGAATTTATTTGAACCCTTTGCCACAACTTAATTCCACCACTAGTGATTGACATCTAAGAAAAACAAGAATGAAGTCGATAGAGACATTATTAAAAAGCACCCTAATTATTAAAATGAATCATTTTCACCCTATTTAAGAGTATAGATATTCATTTGAAACCCCTTGTCACTACTTAGTTCCGCCACTAGAGATCAACATTCAAGCTACCAAAAAATCAAGACTAAGGTCGATGGTGACATTACTAATAATTATAAAGGTGCTTTCTGAAGTCTTAACCATGTTATCACACCCTTAATTCTTGTAATTATTTAACTTTTTTTTTAAAAAAAAAAAAAAAGAAGAAACTTTGAGATCAAATTCACAACATATCATATGTTGTACTTTCTATCTACCTAAGCCTTAATAAATAGTACCACCCAATAGTCGATACTTGTAATAACATAAGTCTATATTAAATAACTTAGATGTGTAAAAGTTGACACGAACACTATTATTATTAACAAGTACTTTAAGAACAAAGATTTTGAAGTTGAGTTATACCTGACAGATGTCACACATAGGAGCTTGTTTAGGAGAAGGTTGAAGAAGAGAAAAACGTTGATGTTTGCTAGCAAGTTTGTTAACATGATGGACACGATGATCACAATCATCACAAAGAGCAGCTTCATCCGCTGTACAAAAAACAACGGCTTCCTTCTTGTTACACACATCACATTGAATCTTCATTTGAATTCAAATTTAAATTTAAATTATAGCCTCTTTTTTTTTTTTGATGGATCAAGATTGTTGCTATAAGTGAGAGGAAAAAAGAGAAATGGAGAGTTTTAAGAAAGGAAGATGGGAGGAGATAAAAAAGAGAGAGAAGATAGGAGGATTATTTATTGTAGTAATAGACTACTACAAGTAGTATTATAATTGGAAGTTATAAATCTTTAAAATATTGTACATATTGGAATGTGTATATTGTTTTAAGCGGATTTTTGAAATTTATGGTTTCTCATAATCACTTAACTTCGTAACTTATTTATGCTATTGACTTCACAATTAGTTATTCTCTTTTCTTTCGTCGTAATTTATGTGAATGAGTTCAGAATACGGAAATCAAAATATTTAATTTTGTTAAGATATAAATTATAAAATAATATTTCTATATTTAAAAATTACATAAAAAATTATAAGTCAACATAATTATGCAAGTCAACTAGGAAAAATAGTGTGACCTTTGACGAAGATAAAAAGTTAACTAATGATTTTAAATTAATTCTTTTATCATAATTATATTGGTAAAAGAAAACTTTGGAATTTTTAAATAATAACACCTAATCTTTATCATGGTAAATGTCACTAGGGATTTCTATTTTTATCTGGGAAGTACTTCAGATAACTTGGGAATATTCCAGTTGATATTTATAGAAAGCTAAAATATCATATATTAGTACTACCTTCGTTCACTTTTAATAGTCATAGTTTCTTTCTTTTTTTAGAGTCAAACTATAAAACTTTGACTAACATATTATGACGTAGATTTTTATCATATTGATATACAAAAAAATGTAATTTATAGTACTTTTCGTATAGTTTTTGAATATTTAAGTTTTTTGTTTAAAATATCGAATTAATGTAATCTAATTTAATTTTAAAAATTAGTTAAATTAACTTTCAAAAAGTGTAATATGACAAATAAAAGTGAACGGAGAGAGTATTTTTTTTAGAACTCCAAGATAACCCAAGTTTTTATATCCTTTGCCACAGATTGAGTAATAACCATCCACTGTTCATCGAAAAAGAAGCGATCTATGTAAATCGTATTAGACAAACCTTATACGACATGTTCGATTTAGAAAATATTGAGGAAGAAGCGATTTCGGATAATCTGTGTAATTTTCCAGAGTCTCGAACCAACTAAATCATCCGGAAAAACATTAATATAAGGTTTATCCATATTATTCCTTTTACCATATGAGCTTTTTGGGATTAAGCATAATTAATTGAATGATATAATATTTATGTGTGTATCACTCAAATAAACAGAGTAATTCGTAAAAAGGAAATATACTATAGTTATAATAGATTAAAAATATGATTTATATAACAAACGGTTACTTCTTATTAATGCAAAATATTTCCACAAATAACTATATCAAATAAAAAATTATATTAATAAAGAAGGATTTAAAAAATTAAATAAAATATTTCACTTGAAATTCGAACTTATAATCCAAAGTAAAATTATGCACCCCTTTGTTACTTTACAAGACTTTTCTTTAATATAATATAAGCTTAAACAAATTATATTAAACCAAAAATATTCATTTTATTTTATTTACAAAAAAGAAAAACTAGGATTATTTTTTAATGCCGTCTTCTCCACTTAGGTCTGTCACATACATAAAATAATATTCGAATCTATACAAGATCTCTTTACACTTTAATATAAAATAACAATAAATATTCAGATGAAATCCTAAACATGGTTATAAAGTAACACCTGTACGTATTTAATTTGTTATATCAGATTTGTTTTATCTAATTAATATAGTAATTAACATAATCGTACAAATTAATAACCTGTTACACCCTTATTGGACAGATAAACATCTGCCAATTAATGAACTTTTTGTAAAAAAATATCTCCTATAGGACAGAGAAACAAGGAAATATAATATATTATATAAAATAAAGGTACATCACATCTCTACTACTTATTATATCTATTTTTTAAAATTTAGAATTAATTAAAAATTTTTTTTATCTGAATTATTATTTCTTACTGATTTTTATATCCCATTTATATCAAAATATATTCGAAGTGATTAGGTCAACTATCAGTTGTTCACTTTTTCTACCTGAACTACACACATGTGCGGATCTAGAAGGGGTTGTAGATGTTCACTTGAACCACCTCAACGAAAAATTGTATTGTATATACAAGTTATTTTTAGTCTATATAGAGATTTTGAATCTCGTGAACATAAAACTAGAGGTTAACTACAACAAAAATAATTCTTAATGGCAACTAATATACACACTAATAAAGAGTCTTAAAGCCTTTACCAGCATTAGTTACCTGTCAATAAATCCAATGTCGTTACATGTTTTACGGACATTTACAAAGAGTACTAACTTCTACTAAAATACATATTTAGTGATAATTAAGTTATTGTTATTAATTAATTGCCGTTAAAAATTATTTTTTGGTGTAGTTTTATTGGCCATATGGCATAGGAAATTCCAAATTCAAATCTCGAGCACTTCATTTTAATTTATTTTTCGAACCCCTAAAATGAAAAATCTTGAATCCATCACTAACTTCACGTCATCTACTCGACTAGGTGTATTTTAACACATAACTAATGATGATTCAAATAATAAAAAAAAGGAAACGATAACTGATAATTAAAACATGAAACTCGCGAAATAGTGATAAAGTCAGATATATTTTTAGACATTATCTTCATATTTTATTGTTATACATGTTATTTAATAGATTTGTGTAACATGGGTGGGAAGCATGGGATGCTTTTAAAAGCAAGCAATAATAATAGATATATTATATTATATTATATAGTTTGGATCGTATAGAAAAATGACAGCAAATTAATTGATAAGAGGATTCTAGAGCTCTTGTGTATGTGTCAGCGCATGGGCGACCAATAGGCAAAAACTCTTGTTTCGTGTTTTCTCCTTTTTACTTTCTCCGCGTACTAAGACACACAAAAATCAAAATGGTTAAAACTAAATAAAGTAACCATTCTATTTTATCTGTGTTTGGATATGTGATTTGAAATTATGAACAAAAATAGAGAACGGGTTATTTACTCTTAAATGCAAAAGGAACTCCTTTATTTTGAATTAAAGAATTCAGAATCCATCAAATCTTCCCGAATTTGAATCAATGGCCAATCGATTAACAAGAAGTTTTTTTTCACCTGGTGTCCAATATCCACATTAGAGTTTGACTAAATTCGGATTCGCGCTGAAAAGTCTCACATTAGTGTAAAACGCTTCCTAACAAAGGCGACTCCGTACTAAAGGAATTCGAACCCGAAACATTTAGTTAAGGATGAAGGAGAAACAAGAAGTTATATTTATCATTAAAAAAAAATTCAAATTAAGAATTTTTATAAAATTTATTTTTATAAATATTTATTTATATTAATATAAAATTTATGATCGTAAATATTTATTTATTAAAGATCGAACGGTGAAAAGTAGTTATTTATATATTTTACTTGCTTTTTATTGAAGGAATAAGGTCAATTCAATTGGATCTAATTTTATTTATAATAATATACAATTTTGTCTACATAAAAATTTAAAATAATTGTTATTTTTATAAAAATTAATATAGAAGTATTTATTATCTTTACTTAATAAATATTGGAAGAGATTGAAATGGTAAAAGAAAAAATAATATTAAATTAAAATAGTTAATAATAAGTTTTTAATTAGTATTTTTGTTTTTTGAAAAAGCATGTAATTAAAGATAAATATTTAAAATAAAATAGCCAGGAAGAACTGTACTTATTTTCAAAAACACGTACACAGTCAAATGTTGAAAGTCAATCTTGAAGCACTTAATTATGTCGACTTCATGGGTCCATTAAATAAGATATTTATACATCTCTTATATATACAAAAAATAAAAATAATGTTTGATTTTCACTTTTAAAATCAAATTAATAATAGGTAAGTAATGATCTTACCCATCTATTAACTCATACTTAATAAAAATTGTTAAACCACCTTATAATATTTATCTTTTATAATGATATTTTATTATAATAATTATTTTTTAAATAAAAAATTGATCTTCATGGTAGGTTTGTAGGTTCATTATAATAATATTTTACAACAACAAACAATAAACGATAAAGTTATAAAGAGATCTGACTATACGTCTATTCATTTCTATCGACAATACGATTAGTTTTCATAGTCAACTAGATTGAAATTTCCAGGAACGCATCAAATTGAGACACTATAATAAAAGATCCATTTAGCTGCAATATATTTTTCGAAGGTGATTGAATTAATATCGTTACATTCAAAGTCACTAAATTTTTAACGGTCCTGATTGTATATATAGAATTAGCATTGCCATGTGGATCCTAGTTCATTTGCTTCCTCGTTTTGTTACTTCTTCCAACAACAACAATGGTATATGTTTAATTTATAAATTAATTATTAATTATATAGATGATTACATCATGCATGACATATTCCACAACAAATATTTTAATATAAAGATTGTTTAATATTTTTAATAATATCTTTCAATTATTTAAGTACTATTATATACACTGAGTAGAGTATTATATTTCTCTTTTGGCCTGATTTACCAGCTAATTAGTAGGTACAATATTGATGTTCCTATCTCAAATTTAGTACATATACAGCCAGCTCCACTAAATTTAATTCATTAAACATCAATTTTACTTAGATAAAATGTTTTTATTACATATTTTTTATTCAAATTTTGAAAATCTTCTCCTCAGGAAGGGCGCATTACATGAACAAGTAAGTTATTCACTTAAAATATGTCCTTTTTTTTTATTATATACATCAGAGTATTCATGAGCCAGATAATTTAAAACACTTTTTTATCGTGATTCTTGTTTACTTTTATGCTTTATGATAAATATATTTATCTTTTGAACTATGGTTGATATATACATTTTTATTGTAGTCAAAATGTGGATGTTTTGGTATTTAAATGAATGTCATTTATCATATAAAAACTTGAGAAATGGGAATGAAAAAGAAAGAACACATAGTTTACGTATGAAACCTTCTAGGCGAAAAAATCTACGATTCACTAACGTTTATTATTTCTCAATGATATAGATCAGGTCCACGAACGTAACAGATAAATCCAGCCTTTATAAATTTTCTAGTCAATTTCATCAACGTAGTCCTTTGGAAACCTAGTAATTAACCAACCACCAAAATATGAAAAGAAAAATAGGACAAAATAATTAAAAGTCTTTGGAGTTAAACTCGTGAAGAACGATAGAGGGTCAGCACATAATTAAAACAAATTTGCTAACCTCAATAGATAGACTATAAAGAGATCTTTCCTCAGAGTGGGCTCAAAAGTTATGTCATTGGATCGTTTGATAGAGTGTAATAAAAATTAAGGCAAACATAGCAAATTTCAGTAATTTAGGAGTAAATTACTGATCTCCTTCACGTGACTTTTCAATACTATGATCAAATCTTATTATTATTTGGACTTCGGATACATGTATTTGGACGATACATGTATCTCGAATATATATATGAGAAAAATTAGGTGTAATTTGATCCAGATACACAGTATCAAAGTGGATTTGCATGTATTTGATTTCTCACTCGCCTCTCGCCTCTCGCCTCTCGCCTCTCTCTCTCCTGCGCCTCTCACTTGTCTTTCTCCTTATTGTATATATGTATTTCAAAATG
This sequence comes from Solanum tacnaense, assembly GCA_029582525.1. Classification (NCBI taxonomy): domain Eukaryota; kingdom Viridiplantae; phylum Streptophyta; class Magnoliopsida; order Solanales; family Solanaceae; genus Solanum; species Solanum tacnaense. Next base: position 17,508 of record JAJOOD010012480.1, on the reverse strand, counting down.
CATCTGAAAAATATCTAGTGTGATTCACATGTATTTGGTATTTCGCTTGTCACCCTTCTATATCGCGTGCCTCTCTCCTTGTCTCGCTTGTCACCCTCCTATCTCGTGTGCTTCTCTCCTTCTCTCGCTTGCCACCCTCCTATCTCGTGTGCCTCTCTCCTTCTCTCTTCTATTTCAGTGTATCTAATAGAAAAAATACATGTATTTAGGTGTATCTGACTCAAAATTTGATATAAAATTATTAATTAGCGAGACTATATGTAATAAAATTGACAAAAATGATAAGAATATTTATATAATTAAGTAGTTTTCCTAAAAATAATACTGAATAAGGTGTATTAGCTGCCCTCTGCCGCGTCTCGACAGTCGTGCCCACAAACGTAACAGCCAAATGCGATCCTTTCCAAAATTTTCCACTCAATTTCATCAACGTGTTCCTTTGAAAATTAAAAGTCATAATAAGTATGATCAAAGTACACATGAACAAAAAAAATAAAAAGGAAAATAACGTATGTACGTGAAGAACGATAGACTATCAACACATTAATATTCATGTGATACACATAAAAACAAATTTGTTAAACCTTGATTGACTAGTTATTTGACTATTATATAAATTATAAAGTGGATCAAAAAGTATACATTCTTTAAGTGCAAGATAAACAACTTAGATTTATCATATGCTTCCAAATTTAATAGGAATTAATTTGTTACGTTGTCATGTATTTCATCCGATCCATCTTAGTTATCGTGCTTTCTAAAAATAACTGGTCCAAAATAATAATTTTCATTTTAGAAAATCATGATACAATTGATTAGTGATTACTTTTTCTATTTCAGAACAAGTAGTGTTTTTATAAAAAAATTACTCGTTCCTGAAAAATAAAATATATTTTTACTAGTTTATCTTTAATAAATATTAAATAATTTAAAAATTGTAAACTATAGCCGCAACATAAATATATTTATATAAAAAGACTAAATTATCATGCCACAAATCACAATGATATGGGAACTCAACAATTCACATATAAAATATATTTATATAGTCAGATCACTCATTTTTATTAAATATTGTTAATATGGTAAAACCTAGTAAATCGACTCTAATCTATTGTCTATATAATTAAAACAAATTACAGAAATAATCACTTTTTGTTTCACTTATTTCCATTATCCCCTATTACTTTTAAAAATCTCTAAAATTCCTTATTTCTTTAATATATCTGAGCTGCATATTAATGTAACCGAGCCAGTATTTAATGTATCTGAGCTATATATTATGTATCCGAGCTAGTTTTTAATGTATCTGAGCTACATATTAATGTATCCGAGCCAGTATTTAATGTATCTGAGCTACATATTATGTATTCGAGCTACATATTAATGTATCTGAGACAGTAGTTAATGTATCCGAGCCAGTATTTAATGTATCTGAGCTACATATTATGTATCCGAGCTACATATTAATGTATCCGAGACAGTAGTTAATGTATCCGAGCTACATATTAATGTATCCGAGCTTCAATTATTGTATCCGATTTTTTTAATCTTTTAGGGATTAATGCAATTAAAAACTTATTAGGGATAGATTGTAATTTCATATTAAAACTATGGGATTTAACTCAAACATTTAAAATTCAATAAATTGAAAGCTAAAAGAATAATACAAATACACTTTTTTTCATATGCAAAGATTTAGTATGATTTTGTCCAATTTCGCTGAATCTAAATAGTAGTGGAAATTGACTGTGAGGAAGATAAGATTTAGTAAAGAAGATGAGATGTCTCAATCCATTTGTAAAGTGACAAAACATCAATTTGGAAAAAATATATATATAAAGATTTACTAAAATTGTTAAATATTTAATAGTCATGTCTTATACCTCACTTCTGAGGCAGAGATAAAATTTACGTATATCTTATCCTCTTTGAATCTATTATATGTAGATCTATACTGAATATATTGTTATTGTATTTAATAGTGTCCTATGAAATTAAAAAGGAGAACATTGTAGCACTAATATAATGCTCCATTTGTCATCACGAAAGTTATGCTGAAGTGACAAGTACTCCTTTATTCTTAAAATTTTTTAGGTCGAACATTGCATATAAAATCGTCTTTAGTAAGAAGTATTCTGCTCCAAAGGAATACATTGAGGTCAAACATGGCATACACAAACGTCTTTAGTAAGAACGATACAAATCTGAACTAATCAAACTTCAAAAAGAATACTGCTATATATAAAAAAAACCCAAAATTGATTAATTTATCGGGTCATTTACACTTTCGCCTCTATTTTATGCTGGTCTTTCAAGCATTTTTATTCCTCATAATAAATAATCAACTTTTCTGTATAATATAAATTTATATTATTGAATCATAATATTATATAAATTTTGCTCGACATAATTTTAATTTCTAAAAGCTTGATTACTACTACAACAACAACAATAAATTCGTTAGAATCTCATAAAGTGAGGTTTGCAAAAGATATAATCTACACAAACTTTATAACTATCTCATAAAAACAAAAAATGTTATTTTCGAAAGACCTTCGCCAAAACGCCCATAATTTTATGGAATCTACAGGGTCATCATAGTTCAATTCATGTAGACTATGTAACACACAAGCCGCAATTATACATGTACCACTTGGAATACTATCATCACCTTTTTATGCACATATTCGAACTAGTGTTGTTGGGATTCTTTTCAAATTGATGTAAACTAACTTTAAAAAGCACTGAATTTGATACCTTTTATTCTGTGTCAAATCACTTTGAGACAACTATTGAAAATAGCTCTAAATTTAGCGTGAATTATTAATTTTATTTTTAAATTATCAACAATCTTAAAAGCATTACCATGGAGTTTGGAGTCAAAAGGATCATTTTTTCCTCCAAAATGCATAAAGGGCCATTCAACTTTTTTTAAAACCAAAACGGACAATTAGCTCCTGAGGGAGCGAAATCCTTTGTGGTTTTAACAGCTGTTAACAACGTCTAATTTTCTTTCTTTCTCGCTTCTCAGTCAGCAAGAAATGTTAAATTTTTTAGGTAATGTTAAATATTTTTGATATAATGAACAAATAAAAATAAAAAATCAACGTGAGGGTCTTGTACTTCTTGTCCCTAAACTCAATAGAACTAAAAATCACATAGTTTTAGGTCTAATATTATAGTTTGACCATATCTCTCACACATTTTTAAGACATTGATCGAGAGCTTGAAACTATAAGGAGCAATTAACTGACTGATTGATTTCAATATGGCGTCCCTCCTTTCAGAAGACATTCCCGTATCTCTTCATCAATATCTTCGTTTGAAACTGAGTTGCAGTTAATTGATTGATTCGTTGATTGCCTCAGGAATGTCACGATAGGAAGAATGATGAATAAGATGTACAATGACAATGACCATAACCATAACAACACAAAACAAACCTTATTCCACACTTGATAATTCTCCCAATTTATAATAAAATCCCTTGAACAATCTACTAGTAATAATTTTGAAATAACTAAACCCGTTAAGAAAACCAAAAACCTAATTGGATCTTCAAATAAGTCCAATATATGTTCCAATATTATTCCAAGTTTAGTTATTTCACATATTTGTGCTTCTTCATCAATAATATCGTAACAATTCACACATCTCTCACAAATATATCGCGTAGAACATAGACACATTTTTTCTTGAATAAAATAAATAAATATGTACCATAAGTATAACGAATAAGACGTAAAAATAGTGAACCATGCCCTCTTCACATGTATCGCAATAATTGACATATTTGTTGTGTCCAAATATGGCAAAAATACTAACGCTGCTGCAAAATGACAAAAGATTATAGCAAACAATATCGAAGGCCGTGTCCCCTCTGCTAGAAAATCGAAAATTCGTTTTAACATTGATGATATAGCCATATTTTCGTTCAATTTTAATTTGCTTGAAATTTCTATGAAGACGAAAAAACAATAATGCAACTATAAGGGGAACGTATGAACTAGACAAACAAATTAAAGTGGTTTGAAATTAAGATTCTGCAAGAAAGTGTTATTTATAAAGGATTGTAATACATATTATTAAGTAAACCAATTAGGATTAGGTTTAGGAAATTAACGTACGGTAAATAGGAAATTTTGAGGCTAACCAAATTATTTTAGGATTAGAACTTTTTAAAGTATTGGATTTTTTAGGGGTTTTCCCTTTTTGTATATATATCGGAAAAGTACACAAATTGTCACTTTTTAGTTTTTAGGATTAATATTTCAAGAAAAAATAAGAAATTGTTTAATATTACAAAAATATTTTGTTTGGAGGGATATTACTTATTATTTCATAATAGTATAAAAGAATATATTTGAATGTTTAGGTTCTTCAATATTTTAAAATTTATTTATTTATTTATTTGCCATTTTGATATGAAAAGAATTGTTATTTCTAGTATTTAATTTCGAATATCTAAATCTAATCTTATTTAGTTTCAAGAATTAAAAAAATTGAAATAAAAAAACGTAACAAGTATTTTGAGACGAAGGAAATAGATTAAATACACCAATGAAACAAGTTCCAAAGCTTGATCATGTATAAATATCTGTGAACATTCAAAATAAAAAGAAAAAAATGAAAGAACATGTGCTTTAAAATGAAAAAAATAAATAAGTTCTTTAATTTTCTTGATTTTCCCCACTTTAAATTAAACCTTACAACAATAATAACAAATTCAGTATAATCTCATAAGTCTATCTGAAAAGAGCGAACTATATTCGAAACTTACCTATATATATTCTTATGGAATAGAAATACTGTTTTCGATAGACGTCACGTACCACCTTATTCAAGAGGTCATACTAGAAAATTCCCTAGTATCATTCTCCTTTTTGAATTGACCATCAACTTCAATTAAATTAGACTCATCTCTAATTGTTCCTCTTTCATAATTTCTCCCCTTATACCTCCATGATACAATTAAATATACCAAAAAATTCACTCCATTTATTCCTGTTAATATCCAATAAAAATAATCAAGTTTACTATTATTAAGATTATTCCTAATCCACCCTTCCTCTACACCACCACTTGCACTTTCAATAATTTTCACTATGGCTGAACTTAACCAACTCCCAATTCCAATTTCACTTAAAAAGAATGCACTACTTATACTCCTCGTACCGTCGGTCGCTTCGTCGTAAAAAAACTCCAATTGACCTACATATGAAAAAACTTCAGCGGTACCAACAAGGAAAAATTGTGGAAATAACCAAAATACGGTCAACCCTTTAGGGTCAGAGTGTGTACGTCTCATTTTCTCAACCAATGCAGCGGACATTAGGGCAAATATTGACACGAATAAGCCTACCCCGATACGTTGCAATGATGTGATGCCACGTTGGTGCCCCGTCTTGGAACGGAGGTACGGGACCACAAATTTCTCATATAGCGGGACGAGGAGGAGCCCGTTGAGGGCGGTGAAGACAGGGATGGACCCGGCCGGGATAGTGAAATGTGGGCCTAGTTTTCGGCCCATGATGTTGGCTTGGGTTAGGAAAAATGTTGAGAGTTGAGCAAATGAAATTGAAAGTGCAATTGTTGAGGCCCAAATTGGAAGGATTCTTATGAAGGATTTGAATTCTTCAACTTGTGTTATTGTACATAATTTCCATTTATTGTTGGTGATTATTTCAGGGTCTGTTACTACTGCTGCTTTATCCAAAAATCTGTAATATACAAAAAAATAAAATAAAATAAATAGTGAGATAATATCGCGAATATTAGACTTGCACGTAATTTTTTACGATAAACATTAGTAATCGATAGGTAAATTATATTGATTGTGTAAAAAAATAAGTTTGATTGTCAGTGTGTATAACTTAAATAATATTGTGAAAATGTGAGTCATCCTTAAAGATCCAACACAACTTTAATTTTGAGATATAAAGTTACATTTATGGAAAAAGAAATATTTTTGTTCTTTCATTTTTATATGTATGTCTTTGACTTTGATTTTAAATAACCAAAATTTGAAATTAATTAATATTTGACCAAATACTTTTTTATGCTTAAAAAAAATACTACTACTAATATTCTAGGCAAGTGCTAAAAGAGTTTAGTAGAAAAAAGGCCACAAATGAAAAGTAATTTGTTGATATATATAAAACAATAAAAAGACTATACGACTTAGAGGTAAACAACTTATCTCGCTAAACAACAAAAATCCATCAATATTCCTATTTAACGATGGTTTGGTGACAATTAATTATTAAAATAATCTTGTTAGCTATAAATTGTTAGCACTCAAACATTTCTGGTGCCGCTAAATATTTAGTAAAAAATGTTATTAGAAAGAACATTTGATATAACATAACATAAAAATTTGATTCATTAAAGAAAAAAAAAAGACAAACTAATAATAAAACTAACCTGTATTGTTTTGTATGAGGAAGTTTTCTAGCACCAAAAATATCACTCTCTTTGGTCTTCATTTCATATAATTCACTTTCATTTACCACCACAACACCTCTAAAATGATTTCTAATAGAAACCACAATAACTTGAACAAATCTTGTAAACACACTTCCCATAGGTTTCTTATACCTATATTTCTTAAATCCAACAATTAAAACAACAATTGATGTAAACATAGCTATTGTTGGCACACCAAAACCCCAAGTCCATCCTTTTTCTTGTTGAACATAAACTAAAAGTGTTATTCCCAATAATGCACCCATGTTAATTGCAAAAAAGAACCAATTGAAAAATGCATATTTCTTTTGTGATTCTTTTTTGTCTAATTCATCAAATTGGTCAGCTCCAAATGTTGAAACACATGGTTTGATGCCACCTGTCCCAAGTGCAATTAGATAGAGTGCTCCATAGAGAAAAGATGTTTGAGCATTTGTTGATGGAGTACATGGCCTCTTTGTGCATTGTGGTGGTCTTAAGCTGTCTATTGATGCTGATAGTGTTAGTAATATCATTCCCTGATCAGAGACGGATTCAAGATTTTAAAGTCAGAGAGTAAAAAATCATGTATATAATGTATTTACCACTATTTTTAGGGGTTTCCAACATAAAATTTAGCATATTTTATATAATAAAATTCGATTGATCACTCCAGAACAAATAATTGTTGCATGCATGCATAACTTATACAACGCTTGGTTGACCTTTGTTAAAACTCTAAAATATTGCTAATATATCCGGAAAAGATATACAAAATCTTGTTTATTATTTTATACAGGACAAAATGTGAAATAAGAAATTCAGAATATACGATCCCTTTGTTTCAATTTATTCAACAAGTGAAATGTACAATGCATATATATATAAACTAGTACTATACTTTTAGGGGTCGTTTAGTAACAAAAAATAATTTCAGCATAACGTTTCTCATCTTTTATACATTATAATCTGATTGGGCACATAAATAATTGTTATATGTATAACTTATACGCCTTCAACTCAATTTTTATGATATAGTTTGAATCGATATGGAGCACTTTAAAAATCAACGAGGATTTTCTAAAATTGAAAGACTCATTAATTACTTCTGCTAATTATTAGACATAGATTATACACTGATTATATATAGATATACGCATGTGATAAATATTGTGGAAAATTGAACAAGAAAATAAAATAAAATGAGTGATTTATTTTCTTACCATAAAGTAGATACATGAGAAAATAATGATGGTTAAGAATCGACCAAAATAAGCATCAGCCAAAAAAGCACCAAGAAGTGTTAAAACATAGGCAGCTCCAATCCAATCATTGACATGAGTTGCAGCATCTGGCAGTGATTGATGCATCTCAAACACCAAATATGACACCATACTTACTGCTACTGCAAAGAATGCCAACCTCTCCGCCACTTCATTGACTGCTCGATCACACCCAAAAACAAAATTAGAAAAAGAGAACGTAGAACCATGTTCTTTACTAGTTATATGGACGGAAGGGAGTTCAATTGAATCTGCTCAGTTGAAAAATTATATTATATAGTTAAAATCATTTGGATTGATAGTATAATTGCAATTGCGAAATGTTATGTTATTATATATCAAAAATATATAATATAATATAACATAAAAAATCGATAGTAAAAGTGGCTAAAAAATTGCTTCATGCATGGTCCAAATCCAATAGTGACACTAATGTTTTTTGAATTATCTTATTAGAATTCTTGATTCCGCCACAAGACAAGGACGTATTGTACATGTTACTCCCTTTCTTGTAATTGAGCGATAAAAGGAAAAAACAAGTTTAAGTTATGACGGTGGAAGAAATTTATATAATCAGATCGCTTAATTCAAAGATATAACTAAAACATGTAAAAAAATATATTATATAATCAATCTTTTATAATAGTTCAAATATATTGATGGTATTAAAAAAATTTATACGTCAATACATATAACTTAAACTCGAAGAAAAAAAATGAGAAAAAGAGACCTATGATGAATGGTGAAGCCTTCCATCCTCCAGTAGTTCCTTTGTCTGCAATATTCCCTTTATAATCCACACAACCATTGCTCACCAAAGTTTCTGTTACCTGCCAATATATTCCACCATGTTAATTTAAAATTAATTAAAAAATAATAATTAATGGTAAACTTATATAGTAACATATATAATATGAAATAACAATTTGCTAGGTTAATTATATTATTAATTACCTTCTTGTCATTCTTAATCAAATCAATAAATCCATCGAAAGATGGTTGAACATATGATAATTTGTCATCCAGATCGTCAACATGAATGCTTCTATCCATAGTGAAACTACAAAAGCCTAACGTACTTCTCTTCTCAAACACTGTAACACTCGATTTATCACTATTTCAATTCAAAAAATAACAAAGATAATTCTAATATATTTTTTTCGCTTTTCGCAAGCGTAACCACTTGAGTTGAACTGAATAGCAAGATAGGTCACATTGATGTGGTATATCTTAAGTTCTATATATAGTACAAAAGTAAAATAGAATTTTATTATTTTTTATATCGATTTGCTTTAAATTCGGGCCGGTAGATTAATTAATTTTTTTAAACATTTCTTTTTAGAATTTTATATCCTCAAAAGTCTTGATAACCAAAAGGCTAGAAAACAGCAACAAAGCGTATTTTTATTGCCAATTGGCTATATACACATTTCATAAATTAATTTGGTCAAACACATGATAATATAAGAGAATTTTTCAAAAATATGCGGGCGAAGTCAAAATTAGAAATTTGGAAAGCATTTTCACGGCCCTATCTTACAATTGAGCCGTCAATCAATTTTATTAGGGGTTCAAAAGTTAATATACACATATATTTATTTAATTTTCTAATATAAATACAGGATGCATAAAAAAGCTACTGGTTCATCCGAACCCATGCTTAGCTCCCCCCCCCGAGCTCAACAAAAAATATTTTGTGGGGCGGGGGGGACGTTGTATATAATAGTATATAAACAGTGTTTATACACAAATATGGACTAAATCAAATATAATATTGATTTTCTCTCAGTAAATTAAAGGAATAATTTAATAATTCAAATTGCCGTCTAGGGATTTGGTCAGACAGTTCATGTAGGATATACATAAATATAAAGACGAATATTTTGCTAGCTAGCTTGGCTGGTTATTTAGTTTTTTTTTCCTTTTAACGTGTTAGACGGCAATATTAAAAAAGAAAAAAAATCACAAGTTCTTTTTTGTTTATTTTTTATGATCAAGACGGAGCCAGATAAGATTAAGGGGATCAATCGAATTGATATTATTTTATATAATTAAAATTAATTTTTTATTTATATATACTAGAGACGGATCTAAAGGAATTTGGTTTTACTTTTTCTACGTATATATATATATATATATATATAGATTTTGAATCTCTTTAACACAAGACTAGAAGTTCCTTTTTTTATAGTTTTGGGGTTCAAACTTCAAAATTTACCTTGACTCCCCTTTATTTTTTGTGCGTTTGCTTTTTCATATTTCTAACCTCTTTAATAAAAATCATGGCTCCGTCAATATTTACTGCCGTGTCTCTATTTCTCAAGTTATTAACCCTTCCACTATTTAATTGTCTGTATATTTTGTTAAGCTTGTAATGTTACTTTATATTTGAGTAATATATATATACCTTCCAAAAAAATCCAAATAGAACATACATAGTTCCTACATAAAAGGAAAAAAATAATTAATTACTTGAAGGTTAAATATATCGAGTCATATATCACCAACATCAGAATAAATAGTCAGCAAACTATTTCTTTGAAAGAAGTACAGTTGTAGATTTTGTCCTTGTTGACAATTTGTACATCAACATCCTCACAATCTTGTAGAACCAGAAAGCACTTACAAATTGTAGCCCCAAAGCCATGGCCTACAAATTTCAATAACATTAGTTATTATTCCACTACCAAAAAAGAAAAAAACGAAATTCATAGCTAATCTGTCGTTAAATAGCTCATAACTGAAAGGAATTTTTGAATATCTGTATCGTTTAAATATAATGTAACAACGAATTTTTAATGTCGATAGAAGTTGTTCGTTGCTAATTCGTGTATTTTTTTTTGTGATTTTGATATCAATATATTGTTTGTAATATAATGAATATTTCATGTGCCAAATATATACATTACCTTTATGATGATTGGATTATCAGCAGAAAGAGTAACATAGCTTAGATATGGCCCTCCTATCATTCTAGCAATGGAAAAAATGACTGCAAATAAAACCTGCAAAATATCAATCTTGTCTTAGAAAAAATTAATTTTAAAGTAGGTGTCAAGCTGAGAAAAGGCGAAAGAATTAGTGAATTCAAGAAACGAAAGGCATTTTTAATACATTTAAACAATATAATAAGAATTATAGGCCAGAAAAGGCAATGTGAATTCCTACGACTCCCCCACACTCACAAGACGGATTGATCGATTAGAAAAGGATCTCTATCATGAGTTTATAAGAAGCCATCAAGCACGAATGCAACAAATTAAAAAGTATATTAGTTGTGAGGGAATATTGGAGGATTAGATATTCATGTATTACTTGAGAGGCGAATCTATAGATATAGAGAGAGTGGGTTCAAAAGAGTATATTATATTTTTATGCATATATAGTAGAAGTCGCAAGCAATGAGTTCAATTCAACCTACAAAACCTATTTTAGGTACGCCTCCTTGAAATGATTATTATTATTCTTTTCTTATTATTCCTTCAAATACTACTAGAAATAAATATTTTTTCCATCGTAAATCATTGGAAAATTTGTGCTATAGAACGTGATCTTTTTCATTTATTTCCTACTAAGCTAGTCCATTGGAAAAATACATGCTAGAAAACAGATTATCACTGAAATAGTGGAAAACTTCCTAATTTTTTCATAAGTAAACATTACTATTTTTTATCCACCGATTCAATTAAAATATCTATTAAAATAGATAATGAACATTTTTCAGAGGAAAAATGACGATTTTTTATATTAGTTAAATGGAAATGCATATGAATTAAAGTTTGAGAAACTAACATCAGCAGTAAAGTTAAGATCAGTGTCTCTATATCCAAGTTCTTTGAGAAGCTCCCTTAGGTGAAGAAATGGACTTGAAATTTCTGTTATCCACAATGCAGCAACCATTTCTGAACCACACTGCAACAAGTGACTAAACATTACCAACATGGGTTGTGGTGCATAGGTGGGAGTGCTTCACCCTTAACCAGAGGTCTCGGGTTCGAGTCCTGGGTATGGAGAAAATCCTGTTGGGAGCGCCACCCCCGAATGGGCCCTATAGAGCGTGATCCGGATTTAGTCAGAGCTCCAATGTGGGCTCTGAACATCGGGTGGGAAACCAAAAAAAAAAAAAAACTAAACATTTGGTAACTAATTAAAAGACAAATTATAGTTCGTATGGTTAAACTTTTTAAATCTGCTTACTTTGAAAAGTGTTTTTTGTAATCATGCTTTTTGATTTTTGATATTTTTAGATTAGCAGTTTGTATTTAGCTAATCAATTTGAGAAAACAATTTTGCTTATAACACAACCGCATCAAAAGGTGTGATCTAGTGGTCGATGAAGTGAGTTGAGCATCGTGAGGTCTCAGGTTCAAATTCCACTAGAACAAAACACTGGTTATTTCTTCACATATGTTTTAGTCTTGGGGGTAAAATTTACCTGGTACTTGTTGTTGGTTGGAGGTGGATGGTATCTCGTGAAATTAATCAAGGTGTATAAACTCTATAGCTTCTAAAAAACAACTTTTTTATTAGTTTCCTATCTGGTGTCCAAGTGCAATTGAAACTTCAATTAGATTCGAATCGTGCACTGCAAAACCCATTTCAGGAGTGGTGCTCCCAACAAATTTTCTGCACACCCAAGGCTCAATCCTGATATCTCTGATTAATTTTTTTCTACTACTCAAAAAACACTTATTTTTTCTTTAAAAAGGTATCCAAACATATCAACTTTCTAAAATAAGTATTTTGGGAAAAACATACTTTTGGCCAAACAAACTATAAAACTCATTAATTATGAAAAAGAAGAAAAGTGGATTTGTAATAAGGAGAAGAAATATTTACCAATCTATAAGCAAAGCCAGCTCCAATTCCAACAACACACACCAAATGATGAACCAAATTATCAATCCTCACTTGTTTGTCAAATAGACAACAACCAAAATCATAAATAAGATAGGCTGCTGTCACTGCAAGTGCCTTCCTCTGTTTGATTTTTATTTTTACCAAAAATAATCATTATTAGATCTTAACTTCAAAATAGCAAAATAAAAAAAAAAAATTTAAGTTATATACACAGTCACGATAAGACACTTTTCACAATATTGAGTAATATGTACATATTGTAGTAGGTGACTGGTTTTATTCTTTCAAAATTAGAAATTCACATTTTAAGAAAGCTTACGTATGAATATCCTATGAGTGACCTGATAACAAATAGTAATATTTACATATTATAGCATGTAATTGATTATATTTTTTTAAAATTACAAATTTCACATTTTGAGAATGTTTACCTATATGTGACATGATACTACATGGTGTGTACAACTTAAATCCTTAATATATAAATAGATCGACTTACCACCTCTAGTTTATTATTAATACAACTCAACAACTCTAGATTAAAGACAGATAAACACTCATGACATAATAACCCCTTCGCTTTATTTATGATAAAAAGGAAAGATAAATTCTTCGAATATTTTGTTAGATACCGACTTATAATAAGAGACTAAAGTTCAAATTTCAAATTTCAGTAGTCACTAAAAATATAAGGTGTCCAAAAATAGTAGAGATAGTAGATATCTGATAAAATAATCGAAATGCACGCAAATCGAGATTAAAAAAATACCTGTTTGGGAGAAGATGTTGAAGCCACAGGACAAACAGGACAGCTCCAATCTTGAACAGATAGAGAAGCCAAAGTCACAGCCAAAGATGCATGAATTGTAGAAACTAAACGATTGCAAAAATCAAATGAACGTTTTGGAAAAGCCTTTCTAATTAATAAAAAAAGTGTAGACCATAAAATAATTCCAAATAAAACAATAATTATCATTGAATCTTCTTCCATTTAGAAAGAACTTTGTTTATTTTTTCTACTTCAAAAAAAAAGAATATTACTTTTTTTGTAGAAAAATACCAATTATTATTCAAAGAAGTTGAGGAGCTAACAATATTAAAGATGCATTAATGTTTTTTTCAAGTTGCAAAAGTAAAGGTAGTTGGGGAAGTTCACAAAGTAGTTGGAGTTCATTATATCACAAAGTTAGCATGATGTTGCAATGCCAATTTCCCACGTAAAAGCACAAATTCGCGACAGATAAATTTTATAGCTAAATAGTGTATAATTTGTTATAGTGGGATTATCAACTTTTTTTTTTTTTTTAGTTTCGAGCAATTTAGTGATGAATTATAGATGAAATTCATAGCTAATTCCAAATTTTCTTAGTGTATAGAGCTATAAGATTAAGTATGAATTCAGCTAAATGCCTGAATTCATATCTTAATCCAAATCCTGTATTTGTACTAAGAAATCTATTAAATATGTACAAAATTTAAATGCATAATTTCTAACACCTAATGTCATTATTTGTACTAAGAAATTCAATAAATATATACAAAATTTATATTCAGAATCTAGGAAAAGTAATTTTCACTTGATACAACTTATGTCTGATAAGTTTAATCGAATTCAGTAACTTTAGTTCAAGTCCTGTATTAGACCAAAAAAATTCACTAGATTTGAATTGAACTTTCCAGAAACGATTGCTAGTGTAAAAAGATGTAACAATATCATGTCACTTTAAGGCAATTAAATGTTATTGATTGTGAAAAAAACTCATTGACATTGTATGTGGATATAATTAAGATAGATGCTTTCAACATAATAATTGACGACCAAACTTATAGGCAGATTTTATTTAGATACTTAAGGTTTGTTTCATGTGATTTTTTGAGTATATGATAAAATGTTTCTATTAGATATTTTTAATTTAAATTTTGAAAATTTTTTTGTGCGTAATCTCAAATATTACATAAATGTTACTACTTAAAACAATGTTTCCGAATAACAAATGGTTAAAAATAAGTGCATGTTCAATGTTATTAGGAGTAACAAAATCAACTCATAAAATCATGACCCATCCAACTCGTTTAGGTGAATGAATAACCCGCTCATTTTATTAATTGTGTTCATTTTGACCTATTTAGTTCAGTATGTAGTCAAATTAACCCATAAAAACTTTGTATAAGTATTTTTATTTTTTCATTTGATATATTGTATATACTCATAATATAAGGAAAAATGTTTTATTAGGAACTCAAACAATTCTTATTTTATTTTTTATAAAAAAGCTTGTGAATTTAAAACTTAGTAAGAATTCAGTATGTTGGGATTATGATCCAATTTTCAACTTATTTGAGCATAACCAATCCGTTTCAGTTTATATAATATTTAAGTAATCAATGGTTTAATTCAAACAATTTTAACATTATTAAATTCAATCCAACCCGCTCATCTGATTGTCATCATAAGTTCTTCTTCTTGTATCTTCTCCTATAACTCATTGTCTAAAGCTAGAAAAGTACCAAAAATATGCTTTGTTCTTTATGGCATGGATAGAGAGAGTCACCAATAATTGATATTTGGACATGTACAATTAAGATAAAATTATTTCCATTTGTCACACTTCCACTTGTTATGTTTTTAGTCGTCTAATTTTAGTGGAAGGACCATACTTTGAGTCTAAAAGTTGCATACTGAATATGAATTAAAACATCAACATCTTAATAGTCTGATAAAATTTGTAGCAAGTACTCTTTTATCTTTAACGGGAGGAGGGGTGACGAATTGATAATAGGCCAAAAAAGGGCAGAAAATTTCTAAAGAAGGGTAAAAGGAAAAGAAAAAAAGAACGAAATCATATTTGATAAAAACGATTTTTTTTATTAAAATTGATTATACTATATGAAGTTGAATTAGTTGAATTGTAATATCGATACGGATCACTCGATGAGGGTAAAAGTCTAATCCAATTGGTTGTTTGTTTTTTTTCTAAGATTTCAAGGGTATTAATCTATGGACGGCAGCTCCTTAATTGATTTTTGTGTCAATGTCCATCTCAATGGATATGTTTGATGTAATTGGTGAGTAATTGTTTTATTTACATGTTAAAATGGTTATTTTTAGTCAAATCAAAATGAGTTAAATTTTTAACATCACATATAATTGTTAGTTTCATACTTGAACTATCATTAAATGTTTATCTTTTTTTTTAAAGCAAATTTATACCACTATACAGTTGTCTAGTGGCTTATTATTAATAATAAACATAAAAAAAAATCTCAATAGGAATAAGTACAAGCAAGGGAGGCTAGGCCTTACCTTACCAATCCTAATGAGATACATATCATCAACTAATTAACAACCATGAAGAAAATACGAGCTAGAGAGAACTAGATATTCTATGATCATCACAAAGTTTATAATACACTCTATGATGATATTACAGGTGAGGATTCTTAAGTAATAAAAAATCATAAAAGCCAAGGAGAAAGTTGAGTTATCAACCTCAAACTTCCTTTTACAAATGTATGAACTAAAAAAGATAGATGACCTTCCAAAGGAACTTGAAGTATGTTTCTCTTGTCTTCTTCTTCAAATCTGTCCAATAACACTTGATAGTTCATCACTTCTTGGCTTTATTGGATCTTGTTGAAGTTGTTGACACTATCATATGATTTTGTTTCGCCAGTCGCATCGGTAGGTGCCTTGGAACAAACTCCTCAGTCACTTTACCATCCCAACTATGTTTTCTTCCATGCTTCGTTTTGTTGTTGCATTGTTTCCTAGGAGAAATATCAGCATTCCTAGCTGCATTTGCAAAACAATAATCCAGCATTTCCTCTTCATCTTCTTCACCTTCTTCAGAGATGTCCTCATCATCTAAGTTAGCAAATTTATTTGGGGACAAATTAAAGTACAACTACCACCAACTTGTAGTTGTTTGTTAGTGTTAATAGGTGTAAGAGAAGCCAATTTTTCAATATTAGAACTCACCAAATGATCACTTAAGATTGCCGCAACATTTGTTGATGATGACAAACCTTTTCGGAGAGTTACCAACTTGGCACTACTAGGCACAAAAGCAGGAGTTGTTGGGCTCAATTTCTTTTGCATAGGAGGGGAAAGGACTTGTTCTTCCTCTTCATCTGATATATATGCCCACCTCGGAGTACTTGTCGCACCCTGTTGTTCCTTAGAAATAACTAATTCCTTTGTAGAGTTAACTTGAGATGAATTGATCACATGCACAATATTATTCGTAAGAGCATCAAAAGAAAGTTTATTGGCATTAAATGTTTATCGTTAGTACGAATAAGTGAAATAACAAAATCCTTAAAGATTATTCAACAAGCTTAGAAAGGATCAGAATTCCAGGAGAACCTTAGGAAAGTTTAGAAATGCGACGTTTTGACCTATTAAAATATCTGAATGGAATGATTTTGAATATCGATTTGTTAGTAAAAAGCGAACACACCTCAACTAATAATTCACTTTTCCTACCTAAATGATGATGATATTTTCGATAAGAAATGCGAATAATTGATAGTTAAAATATTGATAAACAATTTGGTGATATAATTTAGATAGAAAATTCACACAATTAATCATATGTGAAACTCAAAAACTCCAGCTACTTTAGATATATTTTTTATTGTTAAATGTTAAAAAAGATCGGGATACTAATTCTATATGAGTTATGATGGGATAAGTTATGTTGGGATAAGTTATGATGGGATAAGTTGTCCTGGGATTATTTCTTATTGAGTGTTTGGTTTGTTATATTCAAAATAATATATATTGATAAATTTTAAGAACAAGTTGTTTGTTTACAAA
This sequence comes from Solanum tacnaense, assembly GCA_029582525.1. Taxonomy (NCBI): domain Eukaryota; kingdom Viridiplantae; phylum Streptophyta; class Magnoliopsida; order Solanales; family Solanaceae; genus Solanum; species Solanum tacnaense. Next base: position 99 of record JAJOOD010012480.1, on the reverse strand, counting down.
ATTACCCTTCACTTTATTTAAACTTTTTAAATATTTCTTTGTGAGCTTTAGTTATTCATTTTTTAAAATAAAACTTTTATTTTATTTAACTTAAATATT
>JAJOOD010012479.1:0-72538 GCA_029582525.1 Solanum tacnaense | reverse complement strand
TATAACAACTATCGAGTTAAATATTTGCTATTGACAATATTCTTCCATATTCTCTGTGGGATCGACCCCGACTCATAGTTGGGTAAATATATTGCATATGATCGTTTATATTTCTTTTCAAGAAGTATATTTGAACGTTATCAGCTGCCTACCCACGGAGCATGGGTTGACCCACGATGCGTGGGTGCCCTCCATGGGTCACTGCCAGGCAATTTGTTAGGGGCCTTTCCTCAAGGACCCATGGTTGGTTCTTGGGGTTTAGGCCTTGACATTCTAACATGAAAACATAAATTTTTAAGGTACAGGGAGGTACGTTCAAGGTTCTAACCCTAACATCAAGCTCTAGCGAAGCCTACTAGTTTCCGGAGTGTTACAATATCTCCCCCTTGGGAACATTCGTCCTCGAATGATGATCTAGACACCTTACGGAAATTAAGACTTAAGACTAGTAGCCCATTATGCATGATGCATTAACATAATGCACATTTCAAAAGAGGAAACATCAACTCCATCTCCAAATATAGTCAATGCAATACAAGGAAGTAGGAGTTACATCTAACAACCCAATATGCATGAAACTCAATATTTCTCATCTTCATAGGAGGAATTACCTTCTCCAACTAAAATAATGCTCAACACAACATCATGGAGCCAATATGCAATCACTCTCGAAATCATCCTAAAACATGTTCATCAACACATCTCATGAGGTCAAATAGGAAACTTATACTAAATGTACAACAACATTATGAGCATAAATCATGAAAACACATTTTCTCATTAACATGAATTTCACAAGGAACATGCATAACATAAGGAAATCATGGGAAAGCTCATATAACACACATGACTCCCAAACACTAAAACTCAAGAGAAACTAATTACCTCAAGCTTGAATAGGAATAGAAGGAAAGAGATGAGGATATTAGGAATTCATAATGGCCTCAGCCTCCCATGTAGCTCCCTCAACTAAATGATTTCTCCACAAAACCTTTACGGAAACTATTTCCTTGTTTCTGAATCTTTTGACTTGCTGGTCAAGGATCTCTACCGGGGCCTTTTCATAGGAAAGGCTTTCATCAATTCCCAACCCTTCTAAGGAAATAATGGATATCGGATCTCCAATACACTTCTTAAGCACATAAACATGAAATATCGGATGAACCGGTGCAAACTCATTTGGCAAGTCCAATTCATAGGAAACATTCCCAATACGCTTCAAAATTTGATATGGGCCCACATATCAGGGACTAAGTGTCCCCTTTTTTTCCAAACCTCAACACACCTTTCATAGGTGAGATTTTCAAATAGACCCAATCTGTAACACCTCGAAAACCACAGCTAGAAAACCACACCTAGAAAACCTTTTGCAGAAACTTACCTGAAATAGTGAACCACGACAGGGTTCACGAGCCGTGACAGGGTCCACGGTCTATTAACATGCCCGTGGTCATGACTTGGATACCTCCAGGCCAGACATCAGACCACGAGACCCTTCACAAGCCGTGGTCTTGATGACGGACCGTGGTGGCGTCTGTATAGTCGAGGCAGTTGCCCACCCTAGCCAGCCCCTTAGACCCCACGCCCAAGTGAAGACCACGAGGACCTTCACGGTCCGTGGTCCTCCACATGGGTCGTGGGGTGGTCTGTGAAGGCTATCCAGTAGGCCCCCAAACCTAAGCCTCTAGACCTCAACCCAAGTGATGACCACGGGGACCTTCACGGTACGTGGTCCTCCACACAGGCCGTGGTAGGGCCTCGTGGATCAGACCCCAAAACCTCTAACTCCTGGACCCCAGACCACGACCATCTTCACGGCTCGTGGTCCCTTTCACGGACCGTGGAAGTGGCCGTGGTCAGCCCCGTCTGCAATTTAAGTCAGTGTCTTTTGGTCTTTTCCTATTTTATTGGGCCCCTAAACTACATTTTTTGAACCCTAAACTATGTGGTTTTGATTAGTTTTAGCCTAGAAACATAACTAGAACTTACCTAAGTTAGATCTTTCATCAAAACCTCAGAAAATTAGAGCATAAAGTGGAGAAAAGGTCGAGCAACCCTAGTTTAAGAACACAACAAGATTCCATTAGTTCCATCCTCGAAATTGAAAGATTTCTTCGTGGAATTCGTCACCAGGTATGTGGGGTTTCACTAGTGGGTTCCTTTCACCCATTAGGTCCCAAGTTTTCAATCATATTTTTGATTCCCTTATCATAAATAGACCTAGGGATTTTAGAACTCCAGCATATCATCATGAATTAGTTAATTTAATGTTCCAAATTAGATTATCATGTTATTACATCGTTTCTTGCATGAATTTCAGAATCCTAGCTATGTATTTCTTTAGTTCTTGAATAACAGATACTAGGCCAGATATTTCAGTTAGTTCAGATATACATGCCTTAGTTTTGAATGTGTCATTATCAGTATATAAATGTGCATTCTCAGTTTGCATGTTAGTTCGAGCTATCCAGTACATTACAGAAACTCAATCATAATGTGTTAATCAACTTAATCTATTAGGAGTAGCATACTATCGAGTTGGACTAGGGTCAGTCACCCATATAGTCCCAGACCTACGAGCCACGAAGGTTGTAAGTCCCCCCTGTGGGCACCATTTTAGTGATCGCGCCAGCATGCCTCGATACTTCGGGTAGGGTATATTGGGTCTTCTCGATGGGGCGTATACATCATACTCCACATTTAGCTCATGTGGTTTTATTATCAGTTATTAGTAGCTCCTACAGTCCAGTCAGACTCCATTGCATTGATCACATTTCAGTATAGTCAGTATTCAGTCTCAACATGTTATAAATTGGTCATTGTATTTAGTTAGCTCTGTATTCAGTATCCATATCATGTTCAGATTATGCTCTTGCTTTATTGCATGTTCAGTTATATGTTTATTTCAGCTATAATCTATCCTACATGCTCAACACATTTCAAGTAGTGACATATACTCTGCGCTACATCTTCTCGTGATGTAGGTTCAGGTCCTTAGCAGTTAGATCACGTATAGATCGATTCCCGATCTTCAGCTCCGCAACATCAGTGGTGAGTCCTCATTCTTCGAGGAATAATGACATGTTTATCTTATCGCTTTTAGTCTTTAGTTTCAGTTTTGCTAGATCTAGTTGGGGCATGTCCCAACATTTCTAGTGAGTTTATAGGCTTATTTCTAACATAGATTCAACTTAGTATTTGGGTTTGATATTTCTCTTGTATTAAACTCTCAGATTCCATATATTCAGTTTTAGTATATGGGTATTCCCCATCATTTCATACCTTCATTATTATTTAGCTTTGACATCAGTTATTCTTAGTATGCTCATGTCATGCCAGCAGGGTTTGCTTGGGGTCACTTGTGATCCTAGGTCCCGTGTCCGCGTCTCGGGGGTAGCTCGGGGAGTGACAAACTTGGTATCAGAGCACGAGGTTTAAGTGTCCTAGGATGTCTGAAAAGCCGCACTAGGTAGAGTCCTTTTCATGGGTGTGTAGTGCGCACCACATCTAATGAAAGGGAGGCTACGAAGTGTTTTAGGAAAAAAAATCTTCATTTTCTTGTTACTATTATCATGTGTGAGGTATGATCAAATTTCTGGTTCTGACTCGTCGTTTTGCATTTCAGATCATGCCTTCTCGTAGGGCTAATTCCATGAACTCAAACGCAACTTCTCTAGTCCCAGATCAAGAACTTTCGAATGTAAAGTTCTAGACGCCATTTAGATGTTGGCTTAGAGTGTGGCCAACCAAAACAATCAACGGGCTCCAGTTCCGGCAAATGCCAATGTTGGGTCAGCTGCAGCCAGAGTGCGAGATTTTGTTAGGATGAATCCACCAGAGTTCTTAGGATCGCAGATTGGTGAGGATCCTCAAAACTTCATTGATGAGGTCAAGAAGATCTTTGAAGTGATGCAGGTAACTGGGAATGATCGGGTTGAGTTAGCATTTTACCAACTTAAGGATGTAGCTCATATCTGGTAAACTCAGTGGAAGGAGAACTGGTGTACAGATGCAACTCCTATCACTTGGGATTGGTTTAGTGAGACCTTTCTGGACAGGTTTTTCCCAAGAGAGCTAAGGGAGGAAAAAGCTCAAGAGTTTATGAACTTAAGGAAAGGTAGCATGACAGTCCAAGAGTATGGACTCAAGTTCACCTAACTCTCGAGGTATGCTCCTCACATGATTGCTGATTCCAGGGCCCAAATGAACAAGTTTCTATATGGAGTGTCAGACTTGGTAAATGCAGATTATAGAAATGCTATGTTGCTGGAAAATATGAGCATCTCTAGGCTCATGTCTCATGCTCTGCAGGTTGAGGGTGATAAGCTTAGGGAACATGCTAAGGAGAACAAGAAGGCTAGGACTGGAAACTATGAGTATTCTCAACAGAAGTCAGGTGGTGGAAATCGTTCGCAGGGTAAGTAAAAATTTTCAGCTCCAGCACCTTCATCAGCTAGTGTTCCGTCCTCCAAGTTCAAACAAGATCAGAAAGGTTGGGCATCAGGCTCTAAGTCTCAGGGGAGTGTTACAGGTACCAAAACCTACCCAACATACCCTAAGTGTGGTAAGAACAATCCAAGTGAGTGCCTTGCAGAAAAGGAAAGATGTTTTCGGTGTGGTCAGTCTGGTCCCATGTTGAGGGATTGTCCTTCTAAACAGGGACAATGAGGCAATGCTAATCGAGCCCAGTCTACAACTTCAACATGGCTAGCAAGTCACCCAACTCAGCAGGTTAACTCATCTGGTACAGGTGGCGGACATCGCTAAAAAATGCTCTATGCTCTTCAGGCTCGCCAGGATCAAGAAGATTCTCCTAATGTAGTCACTGGTACGTTACGAGTCTTTGATATCGATGTTTATGCTTTGTTAGATCTAGGGGCTACTCTTTCCTTTGTAACTCCTTATATAGAAGTTAAGTTTGATGTTAATCCAAAAAATCTCTTAGAACCCTTCTCCGTTTCTACTCCAGTCAGTGACCTAGTTATAGATAGACGGGTATACAAAAATTGCCCTGTCACAGTCTCAGAAAGTCACCTCAGCAGATCTTGTAGAGTTAGAAATGGTAGACTTCGATGTCATTCTAGGCATGGATTGGCTACATTCATGTAATGCCTTAGTTGATTGTAGAACTAGGATTGTTCGTTTCCAGTTTACAGACGAAACAATCTTAGAATGGAAGGGTAGTAGCTTAGCGCCTATGGGTCGATTCATTTCTTACCTTAATGTCAGAAAGATGATCTCTAAGTGTTATCTCTATCATCTAGTTTGGGTTAAGTATTCATGCTCCAACACCCCAACTCTTGAGTCAGTTCCAGTGGTTAATGAGTTTCCAGAAGATCTTCCCGGAGTTCCCCCCGAAAGGGAAATTGACTTTGGAATTGATCTCCTTCCAGATACCCAGCCTATTTCTATTCCTCCTTACATGATGGATCCAACTGAGCTTAAGGAATGGAAAGAGCAGTTGAAAGACCTTCTAGATAAGGGCTTCATCAGACCTAGTATTTCGCCATGGGGTGCCTCAGTGTTGTTCGTGAAGAAGATAAATGGTTCTCTCAGAATGTGCATTGACTATAGGCAGTTGAACAATGTCACAATCAAGAATAAGTATCCCATCCCCATGATTGATGACTTATTTGACCAACTTCAAGGTGCTAGTCATTTCTCAAAGATAGACCTCAGATCGGGTTATCATCAGCTCAAGGTCAGAGATAGTGACATTCTGAAGACATCCTTCAGAACTTGGTATGGTCATTATGAATTTGTAGTTATTTCATTTGGTCTAACCAATTCTCCTGCAACTTTCATGGATTTGATGAACAGAGTGTTCAAGCAGTATTTGTATTTGTTCGTTATCATTTTTATTGATGATATCCTCATTTACTCGAAGAATGAGGAAGAACATGCGAGTCATTTGAGAGACAACTCTCAAAGATCGCCAGTTATTCACCAAATTTAACAAAGTGTGAGTTTTGGTTACAATCAATTACGTTCCTTAGGCATATAGTATCCAGCGAAGGGATTCAGGTGGATTCCTAAAAAATAGAATCAATGAAACAATGGCCCAGACCTACCTCTCCTGTAGATATCAGAAGTTTGTTGGGTCTAGCGGGTTATTACAGAAGGTTCGTGGAAGGATTTTCATCCATAGCCTCACCATTGACTAGGTTGACTCAGAAGATGGTCATGTGTCGGTGGTCAGATGATTGTGAGAAAAGCTTCGCAGAATTGAAAACTAGGTTGACTACAACTCCTGTTTTGACTCTACCAGAGGGTTCATACAGTTATGTGAATTATTGTGATGCATCCAGAGTCAGCCTAGGCTATCTATTAATGTAACGAGATAAGGTTATAGCACTCATGACCTCAAGCTTACAACAGTGGTGTTTGCACTCAAGATTTGGAGATACTACTTGTATGATGTTCATGTAGATGTGTTCACAGACGATAAGAGCCTCCAGTATGTGTTCACCCAGAAAGAGTTGAATCTTCACCAGAGAAGATGGCTTGAGTTCCTCAAGGATTATGACATGTGTGTGCATTACCATCCGGGTAAGGAAAATGTAGTAGCAGATGCCTTTAGCAGCCTATCTATGGGTAGTGTAGCACATGTTAAGGAAGAAAGAAAAGAGCTAGCAAAGGTTGTTCACCGACTTACTCGTTTAGGAGTTCGTCTTATGAGCATATCAAATAGTGGCGTGACAATTCAAAATGGATCAAAATCTTCATTGGTAGTGGAGGTTAAGGAAAAACAAGAAAGTGATCCGATATTGCTCGAACTCAAGGGTGCAGTCCATCAACAGAGGGTAGAAGTATTCTCCCAAGGGGGAGATGGTGTGCTTCGCTAGCAGGGTCGATTATGTGTTCCTAATGTGGGCGAGTTGAGACAACAGATTCTTGCAGAAGCCTATAACATTAGGTATTCTATTCATCCAGGCGCCACTAAGATGTATCGTGATCTATGGGAAGTATTTTGGTGGAATGGCATGAAGAGGGATATAACAGACTTTGTGGCTAAGTTCCCCAATTGTCAACAAGTGAAGGTAGAACATCAAAAACCAGGGGGTATGATTCAAGAGATCGACATTCCTAATTTGAAGTGGGAAGTGATCAACATGGATTTCATTACATGATTACCTCTTACTCGCAGACAACATGACTCCATTTGGATGATAGTAGACAGAGTTACTAAGTCTTCTCGCTTTTTGGCGGTCAAGACTACAGATTCAGCGGAGGACTACGCCAAGCTTTACATTAATGATATAGTCATATTGCATGGGGATCCTTTGTCTATAATCTCATATAGAGTTCCTCAGTTTACCTCTCATTTCTGGAAGTCATTTCAGAAGGTCTTGGTACTTAGGTTAATCTTAGCACAACATTTCATCCACGGACGGATGGTCAGGCAGAGTGTACCATTGAAACCTTAAAGGACATGTTGAGAGCTTCTGTGATCGACTTCAAGGGTAGTTGGGATGATCACCTTCCTCTTATAGAGTTTGCCTACAATAATAGTTACCATTCCAGCATTCAGATGGCCCCTTATGAGGCATTTTATGGGCGTAGATGTAGATCTCCTATTTGTTGGTTTGAAGTAGGTGAAGCAGCCTTGATAGGGCCAGATTCGGTTCTTGATGCTATGGAGAAAGTGAAACTCATTAGAGATAGACTTAAGACAGCCCAGAGTCGCCAGAAGTCTTATGCATATGTAAAGAGAAGGGACTAGATTTCCAAGTGGATGATTGGGTCTTCCTGAAGGTGTCACCTATGAAGGGGGTGATGAGATTTAGAAAGAAAGGGAAGCTCAGTCCCAGATATGTAGGCCCTTACTGGATCTTGAAAAGGATTGGTAAAATGGCTTATGAGTTAGAGTTGCTAGCAGATCTAGAAGCAGCTCATCCAGTTTTTCACATTTCATTGTTAAAGAAGTGTGTGGGTGATCCAGCATCTATTGTGCCCTTAGAAAGTGTGGTTGTGAAGGATAGTCTCACTTATGAAGAGGTACCAGTTTGGATTCTTGATCGTCAGGTTAGAAGGTTGAGAAACAAAGAAGTCGCTTCAGTCAGGGTTTTGTGGAGGAGTCAGTCCGTAGAGGGAGCTACTTGGGAAGCAGAAGCAACCATGAAGTCCTAGTATCCACACCTCTTTTCTTCCAATTCCACTCCAGCTTGAGGTAATAGTTCCTCTTTAATTTTTTAGTCATTCATGGGTAAAATTAGTCTTAGTGTCATGCTCCTTCGGTCTGTATTTGCATTTTCAGTGTATTTGCATGTTTTTGGAACTTAGTTTAGTCAGAAATCAATTTCCAATGTTTAGTGGTACGGTTGCAGCTCATCCCCTCCATTTCAGCTAGTTTCATCTTCATTCGAAGACGAATGATCCCAAGGGGGAGATATTGTAACACAACGAAAACCAGACCTAGAATTTTTTTTGCAGAAACTTACCTGAAGCAGTGAACCACGACAGGGTTCACAGACCGTGACAGGGTCCATGGTTCATTAACCTGCCCGTGGTCATGACTTGGATCCCTCCAGGGCAGACATCAAACCACGGGACCCTTCACGGGCCGTGGTCTTGATGACGGGCCATGGTCGCGTCCGTATATTCGAGGCAATAACCCCCCTAGCCAGTCCCTTAGACCCCAAGCCTAAGTGATGACCACGAGGAACTTCAGGGTCCGTGGTCCTCCACATGGGTCGTGGGGTGGTCCGTGAAGGCTATAGAGTAGGCCCCCATACTTAAGCCTCCAGACCTCAGCCCAAGTGAGGACCACGGGGACCTTCATGATCCACGGTACTCCACACTGGCTGTGGTAGGGCCTCGTGTATCATACCCCAAAACCCCCAGCTCCTGGACCTCAGACCACGACCATCTTCACGATCCGTGGTCCCTTTCACCGTCTGTTGAAGTGGCCGTGGTCAGCCCCGTCTGCAATTTAAGTCAGGGGTCTTTTGGTCTTTTCCTATTTCGTTGGACCCCTAAACTACGTCGTTTTAAACCCTAAACTACGTGGTTTTGATTAGTTTTAGCCTAGAAACATAATAGAACTTTCATCAAAAACTTAGAAAATTAGAGTGTAAAGAGGAGAAAAGGTCGAGCAACCCTAGTTCAAGAATGCATCAAGATTCCATCAGTTCCAGCCCCGAAATAGAAAGATTTCTCCATGGAATTCATCACCGGCCAGGTATGTGGGGTTTCACTAGTGGTTTCCTTTCACCCATTAGGTCCCTAGTTTTCAATTAGATTATTGATTCCCTTATCATAACTTGACCTAGGGTTTTTAGAACTCTAGCAGATCATCATGAATTAGTTAATTTAATGTTCCAATTTCTTGCATGAATTTCAGAATCCTAGCTATGTATTTCTTTTGTTCTTGAATTACACATGCTAGGCCAGATATTTCAGTTATTTCAAATATACATGCCTTAGTTTTGAATATATAAATGTGCATTCTCAGTTTGCATGTTAGTTCGAGCTATCCAGTACATTACAGAAACTCAGTCATAATGTGTAATCGACTTAATCTATTGGGAGTAGCATACTACCGAGTTGGACTAGGGTCAGTCACCCATATAGTACCAGAACTACGAGCCACATAGGTTGTAAGTCTCCTCTGAGGGCACCATTTTAGTGATCATACCAGCATGCCTCTATACCACTGGCAGGGTATATTGGGTCCTCTCGATGGGGCATATATATCAGACTCCACATTTAGCTCATGTTGTTTTATTATCGGTTATTAGTAGCTCCTACAGGCCAATCAGGCTCCATTGCATTGACCACATTTCAGTATAGTCAGTATTCAGTCCCAACATGTTATAAATTGATCATTTTATTTAGGTATCTTAGTATTCAGTATCCATATCATGTTCAGATTATGTTCTTGCTTTATTGCTTGTTCAGTTATATGTTTATTTATGCTATAATCTATCCTACATGCTCAGTACCTTTCAAGTACTGACGCATACTCTGCGCGACATCTTCTCATGATGTAGGTTCAGGTCCCCAGCAGTCAGATCACGCATAGATTGGTTCCTGATCTTAAGCTCAACAGCATCAGTGGTGAATCCTCATTCTTCGAGGACGAATGACATGTTTATCTTATCGCTTTTAGTCTTTAGTTTCAGTTTTGCTAGATCTAGTTGGGGCATGTCCCAACATTTATAATCAGTTTAGAAGCTTATTTCAGACATAGTTAGATTCAGCTTAGTATTTAGGTTTGATATTTCTCTTGTATTAAACTCTCAGATTCCATATATTCAATTTTAGTATATGGGTATTTCCTATCATTTCAGACTTTCATTATTATTTAGCTTCCGCATCAGTTATTATTATTCTTAGTATGCTCATGTCATGCCGCAGGGTTAGCGTAGGGTCACTTGTGATCCTAGGTCCCGTGTCCACGTCTCGGGGGTAGCTCGGGGCGTGGTCCAATTATTAACTTCAAATTCTAAATCCATTCTCCTTACATCGGCATAAGACTTTTGTCTGCTTTGAGCCGTTCTCAACCTCTCTCTAATGAGCCAAACTTTCTCAATAGCCTCAAAAAACGATTTGGGACAAATAAGAGCAATATCACCTACCTCAAACCAACCAACGGGACACCTACATCTCCTACCATACAAGGCTTCAAAAGGAGCCATGCCGATACTTGAGTGGTTACTATTATTGTAGGCAAACTCTATTAAGGGCAAGTGGTCATCCCAATTACCCTTGAAATCTATAACACACACCTTCAACAAGTCCTATAAAGTTTGAATGGTGCGCTCCGCTTGACCATTAGTCATAGGGTAAAAAGCGGTGCTAAGCTTCACCTGAGTACCAAACCATTTTTGGAATGACTTCCAAAAGTGTGAAGTAAATTGAATACCTTGATCCGAAAGAATAGATAAAGGAACTCCATGTAACTTCACTATCTCCTTTATATAAAAACTATCATAGTCTTCCGCCGAAAGGGAAACCTTGATGAGAATAAAGTGGGCTAATTTTGTGATCCTATCAACAATGACCCAAATAGAATCATGGTGCCTTCGAGTACGAGGCAAACACACAATAAAATCCATAATCACCTCTTTCCACTTCCAAGTGGGAATTGGTATATCTTGCAAAAAGCTTCCCGGCCTTTGGTGCTCAACCTTAACTTTTTGACAATTAGAACATTTGACAACAAAATCCCGCAATATCTTTTTTCATACCATTCCACCAATAGACTTCCCATTAATCACGGTACTTCTTGGTGGCTCCCAGATGATTAGAATAACGAGAACTATGAGCCTCCTCTAAAATATGCTCCCTCAATCCATCCACATCCGGAACACATAATCGACCTTGGTACCTAAGTACCCCATCTCCCCCTTAGGAGAGCCTCAACAGACTTCTTGAGTATCGATTCTTTCAATTCAACTAATATAGGATCGATGTCTTGTTTAGACTTAACATCCACCACAAAGGACGATTTAGAGACTTTATGAACCATGATGCCATCCTTGGTGGAATCCACTAGTTGAACACCTAGCTGAGCCAACCTATGCAAATCACAAACAAACTCTTTCTTTTCATCTTCTATATGTGCCACACTACCATGGATAATCTACTAAGTGCATTGGCTACAACATTAGCTTTGTCGGGGTTGTAAATGACACTCATGTCATATTCCTTCAAAAGTTCTAACCACCTTCTTTGTTGGAGATTCAAGTCTTTTTGGCTAATTACATATTGAAGACTTTTGTGATTGGTGAAAACATCTATATGGACCCATACAAGTAATTTCTCCATATTTTCAAAACAAACACTAATGCCGCTAGTTCAAGATCATGGGTTAGATAATTCTTCTCATGTACTTTGAGTTGCCTTGAAGCATAGGCAATCACTTTACCGTTTTGCATGAGGACACATCCCAAACCCACTCTGGAGGCGTTACAATATACAACAAAACCTTCCGTACCATCCAGTAAGATCAACACCAGAGCGGAAAAAGTCTATTTTTCAATTCTTGGAAGTTTTTCTCACAAGTCTCCGACCACTCAAACTTAGCCTTTTTTTGAGTCAAAGCCGTCAACGGAGAAGCGATGGAGGAAAAACCCTCAACAAACCTCCTATAGTAACCGGCCAAACCCAAAAAGCTTCTAATATCGGAAGGAGTTACGGGTTTAGGCCAACTCTTGACCACATCCGGCTTCTTAGGATCTACCTCAATACCCTTGATTGACACAATATGACCAAGGAAAGCTACGGACTTTAACCAAAACTCACACTTACTAAACTTTGCAAATAGTTGGTGTTATTTAAGGACTTGCAACACAATCCTCAAATAGTCCATCTGTTCATTCTCGTTCCTCGAATAGATCAAAATATCATTGATAAACATGATCACAAACATATCAAAGTATTGTCTAAACACCCTATTCATTAGGTCCATAAATGTCGTCGGGGCATTAATTAGGCCAAATGACATCACAAGGAATTCATAGTGCCCATACCTAGTTTGGAAAGCCGTCGTGGGTATATCATCCCCTCTCACCCTTAGTTGGTGATAACCCGAACGAAGATCAATTTTGGAGAAATAGCTTGCCCCTTGGAGTTGATCAAACAAATCATCGAATCTCGAAAGGGGATATTTATTCTTTATGGTCACTTTGTTCAATTGACGATAGTCGATGCACATTCTAAGATACCCATCTTTATTTCTAACAAACAATACTAGAGCATCCCAAGGAGAGACACTCGGTCGGATAAAACCCTTGTCTAACAAATCCCTTAGTTTCTCTTTCAACTCGGCCGGAGCCATTCTATAAGGAGGAATGGAGATATGTTGCATATTCGGTGAAAGATTAATGCCAAAATCTATTTCCCGTTCGGGAGGAATACCGGGTAAAGAATCATGGAAAACTTTCAGAAACTCATTCACTACCGGAACCGACTCTAGAGAAGGGGTTTCGAACTCAACATCCATCACCCTAACAAGATGGTAAATTCACCCTTTGGAGATAATATTCCTATCTTTGAGACAAGAAACAAATTGACCTCTAGGGATAGAATTGCCCCCTTTCCACTCTAAAATTGGCTCATTTGGAAATTGGAATTTGACCATCCTAGTCGTACAATCTATAGACGCTTAACATGCATGCAACCAATCCATACCCAAAATCACATCAAAATCTAACATGTATAACTCCACTAAATCCACCAAAGTGACTTTATTACACAAAGAAATGGGATAACTTCTATACACTTTCTTAGCCACCATAGAAATACCAACCAGGGTAGAAACCAAAAAAGGCTCTAATAACACTTCGGGGAGTATTTCAAACATCATGGCCACAAAAGGTGTCACAAAGGACAAAGTGGCACTGGGATCTAACAAAGTATATACATCAATAGAAAAGACTTTTAACATACCGGTCACCACATCCGAGGAACTCACTTGGTCTTCTTAGGATCGAAGAGCATAAAAGTGGTTTTTCTTTTGAGCATTGGAGTTTGAACCACTTGGAGGAGGTTGCTTGTCTTCTCTCCCCTTGGCCGTAAGTGTTGGGCAATTTTTCAATTGATGACCACTCTTACCACAACCATAGCAAATACCCAAACCGGCTAGGAATTTACCATCATGCTTTTTTCCACATTTGGCACAAGTAGGTTTTGTCATAGTAGTTTATTTATCATAAACTCCTTGAGGCTTAGGGTTAGACACCCTATCCTTGTTGACCATTGGGGAAGCACTAGAGGAACCTTGGTTGGAAATCCTTTATTTGAACCTTTGTCAACCTTGCCTATAAGACTTAGCATTGGAGAAGTTCCCATCACCGGTTCTAGCTCTTTTCAGCTCCCTATTCATTTTCTTGAGTTCTTGTTCCTCAATTTGTTTGGCATGGACCATAAGACTTGAAATATTCATACTTAGGATAAGCATTACCGAACAACATTCATTGACTACTAAGTCGGACACTCCCATCACAAATTTATTCATTTTAGCCCTCGAGTCCGCCATAATGGTTGGAGCATACTTGGATAGTTGAGTGAACTTTAGAGTATACTTTTTCACACTCATACCGCCTTGTCGAAGGTTTATGAAATCTTGCATTTTTCGTTCCCTCAACTCTAGAAGAAAGAATCTATCAAGAAACTCCGATTTAAACGAATCCCATCCTATCGGTCCCGCTCCTACGGGTCTCTCACCTTTCCATTGATCATACAAAATTTTAGCCACATCCTTTAGTTGGTAGGCGACTAGCTTGGCCTTCTCCTCCAAAGACACCCCCATAGCATTAAGCACCTTGCAAACCTCATTGATAGTCTTTTCGGGATCCTCTTCCACCTTAGAACCAAGAAACTCGGGATTCAGTAAGGTCTAGGGAAAATCACGTAAGAATTGGGTGATTTAATTATGATTTTTATACATGAGTAGATAGCTAAGACGTGAAGGAATCCGTACGACTTTACGAAATTGAATTCGGGTAAGTAGAACTCCCAAAATTGATCTTAGCATGAACGGGTAGTTTCTGAGTGTCGTTGGTTGAAGGTATGTTGTGAAATGGGGTCTTGGAATTATTAATTTTGCTTACTGGTTCCATGCAAGCTGCTGAGGCGGGATTTCTACCGCCAGGATGGGGCCACTGTAGTAGGGTTAGTGCGGCCATGGCGGGGCAGACGCGACTTAAAGTTTGAAATAAACCCCAAAAACATTTTATTCTACAATTTTCGAACTTGAGAGCTAAGGAACGAACCTAGGGGGTTTCTTGAAAGTTTTTCACCATTCTTGAGGCTAAAGGTAAGATTTTAACTCCCCGAATCCGTGTTTCGATCCGTAGAATGTAATCTAATGGGTAATTATCGATGGGGAAGGGTTTTGATATGGAAATTATGGTGAAGAAAGCCCTAATCTAGGTATGGGAATCATAGGTATGATCTAGTGTTGATAGAATTGTTAGTAATTCAGGTAATTAGTTATTGCTTATTGATTCTCGTGTTATATTGATCTTTTGTAGACCAAGAACAAGCCGAACAAATACGGAAAGGGAAGAATCAAGTTTCTTAAGGGTTCAAGCTTGTTTCGAGATAGGTGATGGTTGTGATTTCATGATTGTGTGATATATGTTTGTTCTTTCTTCATTATAATACATATGTGTATGCGAATATTGCATTATTGATCACACTTCTTGTAAATGAGATAGATAAACAATGAATGTCATGAATCATGACTTGATTGTATGATTATTAGAATGTACTTATGATTGTGATTGTGGCTTGTTGAATGGATCAGGTGCTGTGTTCCAATATACTAACTTGGACCAGTTGCCATGTTCCGGCATTAATATGGGATCAGTTGGCATATTCCGGCATAAACATTGGATCGGGTACCACATTCCAGTATGCTAACTGTTTGTGTTTGGGTCCCATGAGAGGACTAATGAGTTAATATAATTATGTATCTTAAGAATGTGAAATTGTACGTTGTTCGTAAATGACGATGATATTGTATATGTTCGGTGTATGCATGCTATTATTATGTTGTATTAGCTTATATAAGTTGCATTTAGTGGGATAGCCGTGTGATCCTACCAGTACACTGTGGTTGTGTACTGATACTGCACTTGCTCTTTCTTTGTTGAGTACAGGGTATCTTCAGGTGGCTATTGACAAACCTCGCTTAGAAGATTAGTGATCGCCGATCGAATTCAAGGGTGAGCCAGTTCTTCCAGGCTGCCATGAGTTCTCTTTTTGGGTATATCCACATTTCGAACTTGGACATTCTAGTTAGTTATTAGTTTATTAGTTTGGGGTTGTAACCCTTCTTGTTTAGACTTATGGATCTTGTTAGAATTTTGGTAGATTGATTTTCAGGTTCTAGGCATTAATTTTCGCAATTCGTTGTCAGATCTTTTAGAAATTTATTGGAACTTCAGTATTTTGTCATTTAAACTTTCTTCCGTAACTTTAAATTCTTTAGTATGTTGATTAGGTTGGTTAGCTAATTAGTATAAATGGTTTTCGCATCGGAGGGTTAGTGTGGGTGTCAATCACGATGGTCTGGGTTGTGACAAAGTTTATATCAGAGCCTAGGTTGGTTGATCTCGATGCACTAAAATGAGTCTAGTAGAGTCTTGGGGAATGGTACGGAGACGTCTGTATTTTTCTTCGAGAGGCTATACGACTTTAGGAAATCTTTATGTTTTCTCTTGTCTCCTTTCGTGCTATAACTTGATTCCAATTGGTATCTGTCGATTAGAATTGATATCTAATCTCTTTCACTCCTTTGTCCATATATGGTTAACATTAGGTTCAATAGCGTTAGGCTCGTAGCTCTTGTCAATGCTCCAGCTGAGGAATCTGCAGTGTGAGGTTGTGGTCGAGGCAGGGGTAGGGGTAGGGGAAGAGCTAGGGGTAGAGGCCGAGGAAGGGTGGCACCTACTAGGGATGGAGCATCGGTTGAAAATGCTCATAGGAATGAAGCCTCTTCTACACATCATGAAGAGGTAGAGGAGAATACCGAGGTTGAAAATGACGAGGTTGTTGGACAAGAGGAAGAGATGCAGGCTGAGACAACATGTATTCCTCCCATAGACCCCGTGTTAGCTCAGCAGATCATGTCATTATTGAAAGGGTTGGTTGGTCCTGGAGTGTTTCCCTTTGTTCAAGCAACCCAAGCTCCCTCCAATCCTCATATTGATATCATTGTCCCTAAGGTGGGAGGGAATGTAGGTAATGATGCTTTCTTTCATCATTTATTAGGTCCTGTTATGACTGATAATGAGCATGAGATGTCGACTAAGTCCTTCAAGTTCAAACCGCATGTGTTCCATGGTTCTGAGAGTGAGGATGCATATTAGTTCATCCTAGATCTTTATGAGAGGCTTCATAAGTTAGGAATTTTCCATCACATGGGGTTGAGGTTGTGACTTTTCAACTTCAAGGTGAGGCTAAGCAGTGGTGGAGAGCTTATGTGGAATGCAGATCTTTAGTTTTACCTACATTTACTTGGACCCAATTTCATGCTCTGTTTTTAGAGAAATATGTGCCTAGGACTTTGAGAGATCGCAAGAAGGATGAGTTCATGTCTTTAGAGCAAGGTGGTATGTCTGTGGCTACTTATGAGGCCAAGTTACATGCCTTGTCTATATATGCTACTCAATTGGTGACTACTGAAGAAGAGAGGATCCGTTTATTTATTAAGGGACTAAATTTTGAGTTGTAGGTATTATTTGTTCATATGACCTCTGCAGGGAAGAGCTTTAATGAGGTAACAGACTTTGTTAAGAAAGTGGAGGGGGTGAGGCGAGATGCTCAGGCTAAGGCATTAGCTAAGAGGGACAAGAACTCGGGCAACTTTCAAGGTTCTTACTCCGAGGGGTCAGGGCGGCCAATACTTGCAGCAGGCCAATTCAGTCCGCTATGCCCGCCTCTACAGTTAATTACTCGGGAACTCCACCTCATAATTTCATTCAGGATAGACAGGGAGTAGCACCTTCGATGGGCAGAATGCCATCTTTTGATCGTACATGCTACAACTGTGGAGAATCTAGGCATATGAGGAGAGATTGTCCCCATCCACACATAATGGATTCCGCGCAGCAGCAGACTAAAGCAATGGTACCTGGGGGAAATGGTAATAATGGTTGAGGGCATCCACAAGGTTGGCGAGGAGGAAATCAGCGACGCCGCGGAGGTAGGGGAAATGGTAATGCATGCAGAGGTAACATGCAGCCATGCAGGGAAGTCACTCGTCATGATGGTAGGTCTCAGTGTTACGCCTTTCCAGGCAAGAATGAGGCAGAGGCGTCTGACGCAATGATCACAAGTACTATTCTTGTCTGTGATCAGATGGCTAATGTGTTATTTGATTTGGGTTATATTTAGTCTTATGTGTTTGTGCGATTTACCGCAACATTTGCTATGATTTGTGATATACTTGATGCCCCCATCCATGTTTCTACCCCAGTTGGGAAGTCTATCATAGTCACGCATGTCTATCGTGTTTGTCCTATTTTGTTTATGGGTTTTCATACTTGGGCTGATTTGGTGATTTTGGATATGACTGACTTTGATATAATCTTAGGCATGACTTGGTTGTCCCCCTATTATGTGGTGCTTAATTGTAATACTAAGTCTGCAACTTTAGAAATTCTGAGAAGGGAAAAGTTAGAGTGGGAAGGGGTTGTACAAGCCTAAGCAAGCTATGATCATATCTTCCATTCGGGCAAGGAAACTGGTAGGGCAGTGTTGTTTGGCTTATTTGGCTCATATTCGGGATGTTGATGTTGAGTCTCTTTCTATTGAATTTATTCTTGTGGTGTGAGAATTTAGAGAAGTGTTTCCTACAGATTTGCCTGGTATGCCCCCGGATAGAGATATAGTCTTCTTCATTGATTTGGAACCTGGTACCTGCCTCATTTCTATTCCTCCATATCGCATGGCTTCGACAAAATTAAGAGAGAATAAGGCTCAAATCCAAGAACTTCTTGATAAAGGATTTATTCATCCTAGTGCTTCCCTGTGGGGTTCTCCAATTTTGTTTGTTAAGAAAAAGGATGGTAGTATGAGGATGTATATAGATTACCGGCAATTGAATAGGGTCACTATTCGAAACAAGTATCCTTTGCCTCGAATAGATGATCTTTTTTACCAATTGCAAGGTGCATCAGTTTTCTTCAAGATTGATCTAAGGTCTGGCTACCATCAGTTGAAAATTAGGCTCGAGGATGTGCCAAAGACGGTCTTTAGAACCTGCTATAGGCACTATGAGTTTTTGGTTTGGTCTTTTGGTTTGACTAATGCTCATGCAGCTTTCATGAGTTTAATGAATGGTGTGTTCAAGCCATTTCTTGATTCTTTCGTCATAGTCTTTATTGATGATATTTTGATCTATTTGAAAATTGAGGAAGAGCATGCCGACCATCTTCGTATTATTCTGGGTGTTCTTGGGAAACAAAGGTTGTATGCTAAATTTTCTAAGTGGGAATTTTGATTGACTTATGTTGCATTTTTGGGACATGTAGTTTCAAAGGAAGGGGTAATGGTAGATCCCCAAAAGATTGAGGCGGTTAAGAATTGGGTTCGGCCAAGCTCTACAACGAAAGTTAGGAGTTTTGTAGGGCTGGCTAGCTATTATCGTCGATTTGTGAAGAACTTTGCTTCTATTCCCACTCACTTGAATAATTTGACCAAAAAGGAGATACCATTTGAATGGACTGAAAAATGTGAGGAAAGCTTCCAAAAGCTCAAGACTCTCTTGACCACCGCACATATTCTAGCATTACCGGTAGAAAGTAAAGATTTTATTATTTATTGTGATGTTTCACATTCTGGTTTGGGCGCTGTGTTGATGCAGGATAAGAATGTTATAGCTTATGCATCAGGTCAATTGAAGGTGTATGAGAGGAATTACCCAACACATGATTTGGAGTTGGCAACGGTGGTATTTGTTCTTAAGATCTGGCGACATTACCTCTATGGTGTAAAGTGTCAGGTGTTTACTAATCATCGTAGTTTGCAACATGTGTTCACTCAGAAGGATCTGAATTTGAGAGAACGAAGGTGGATGCAGTTACTAAAGGATTATGATGTGACCATTTAATACCATCCGGGTAAGGCTAATGTAGTGGCAAACGCTTTGAGTCGAAAAATAGTGAGTACGAGTAGTTTAGCTTGCTTGAGTGTAACTAAGCGACCTCTGGCTAAGGAAATTCAGACCTTGAAATCTATATTCATGCAATAGGGCATCTTAGAAAAAGGCGAAGTATTAGCTAGCATTGAAGTGAGAGCCACGTTTATTGAAGAGATCAAGACCAAACAATTTGAGGATGAAAATTTGGTTGAACTTAAGAAGAAAACTGCAATTGGTAAGGCACAAGAGACCACTCTTGATGCGGAAGGTGTGCTTAATTTTAAAGGAAGAATTTGTATTCCTTGAATCGATGACTTAATTAAAAAATTATTGATAGAATCCCATGGTTCGCGATATTCCATTCATCCGGGTGTGACCAAAATGTACAGAGATTTGAAGCGAATTTATTGGTGGCCGGGCATGAAGAAGGATATAGCGGAGTTTGTGGCTAAGTGTCAAAATTGTGAACAGGTGAAGTATGAACACCAAAGGCTTGCATGTTTGCTTCAAAGAATGTCAATCCCAGAATGGAAGTGGGAGAGGATGGCCATGGATTTTGTGGTTAGTCTTCCCAAGACTTTGGGGAAGTTTGATTCTATTTGGGTAGTGGTTGATAGATTCACTAAGTCAGCTCATTTCATTTTGGTAAGAGTAGATTACAATGCTGAACAATTGGTGAAGGTTTATGTGAAAGAGATAGTGAGGTTGCATGGGGTGCCCCTTTCTATTATCTCAGACCGTGGTACACAATTTACCTCCAAGTTCTTGAGGAAATTACATGATGAATTGGGCACAAAACTCACTTTTAGCACAACTTTCCATCCGTAGATGGACGGGCAGTCGGAGAGGACTATTCAAGTGTTAGAAGACATGTTGAGGGCATATGTGATTGATTTTGGAGGGCATTGGGATAAGTTCCTACCTTTGTGTGAGTTTTCCTATAATAATAGTTATAACTCCAGCATAGATATGACACCATTTGAGACACTCTATGGGAGGGGATGTAGATCACCCATACGATGGTTCAAGGCTAGAGATGTGAAACCTTTGGGGGTTGATTTGGTGAAGGATGCACAAGATAAAGGTGAGGAGTATTCAAACTAAGTTTTTAGCATCCCAGAGTAGACAGAAGAAGTATGCAGACCATAAGGTAAGAGACATGACATTTCAGACTGGTGAGAATGTTCTTCTTAAGGTATCACCCATGAAAAGGGTGATGAGATTTGGCAAGAAAGGCAAGCTAAGTCTGCGATACATTGGTCCCTTTGAGATTCTTGAATGTGTAGGGCCAATGTCTTACAGATTGGCTTTACCTCCTCACCTATAGGGAGTTCATCCGATATTTCATGTGTCCATGTAGAAGAGATATCATGGTGATGGGGATTATATCATTAAGTGGGACTCAATTGTTCTAGACAAAGACCTCCAATATGAGGAGGAACCGATTGCAATTCTTGATCGTGATGTATGTAAGCTTAGGACCAAGGAGATTGTGTCTGTGAAAGTTCAATGGAAGCATCATCCAGTTGAGGAAGTTACTTTGGAAATCGAGAAGGACATGCGAGGCAAGTATCCCCAATTGTTCGTCGATTCAGGTACTACTCCATTCTTTCTTTGGCCTATTTTCCCTAAATTTTTCAGTCGGGGACGAGTGATGGGTAAATCGCTTTCTATTATAATGACTGGTTCCATTGTTGTAGAAAAGCCAATGGGGAAAATTTTGGGCCAGAAAACTTTTTCGTAGTAACTTCAGATTTCCCAACCTAGTCCAGATTTGGATGAAATTGGAGTCAGTGAGGTCTAGAGAAATCTGGTAACAATTGGGTGATTGAATTATGATTTTGATTATATGAGTAGATAGTTAAGATGTTAAGGAATCAGTACGACTTTATGGAATTGAATTCGGGTGAGTAGAACTCCCGAAATTGATTTTAGCGTGAACATGTAGTTTTTGAGTGTCGTTGGTTGAAGGTGTGTTGTTAAATGGGGTCTTGGAATTATTAATTTTACTTAATGGTTACGTGCAATCCGTTGAGGCGGGATTTCTGCCGCCAGGGAGGGGCCGTTGTAGCAAGGTGAGTGCCGCCCTAGCGGGGGAAATGCGACTTAAAGTCGAAAATAAACCCCAAAAACATTTTATTCTGCAATTTTCAAACTTGAGAGCTAAGGAACGAACCTAGGGGTTTTCTTGATAGTTTTTCACCATTCTTGAGGCTAAAGGTAAGATTTTAACTCCCCGAATCCGTCTTTCGATCCGTAGAACATAATTTAATGGGTAATTATCAATGGGGAAGGGTTTTGATCTGGAAATTATGATGAAGAAAGCCCTAATCTGGGTATGGGGATCATGGGTATGATCTAGGGTTTATAGAATTGTTAGTAATTCGGATAATTAGTTATTGTTTATTGATTGCCGTGTTATATTGATCGTTTGTAGACTAAGAACAAGCGGAAGGAATCTGGAAAGGGAAGAATCAAGTTTCTTAAGGATTCAAGATTGTTTCGAGGTAGGTGATGATTGTGATTTCATGATTGTGTGAGATATGTTTGTTCTTGCTTCATTATAATATGTGTATGTATGCGAATATTAAATTATTGATCACACTAGTTGTAAATGAGATAGATGAACGATGAATGTCATGAATCATGACTTGATTGTATGATTATGACAATGTACTTGTGATTTTGGCTTGTTGAATGGATCGGGTGTTGCGTTCCGACACACTAACTTGGATCGGTTGCCATGTTCCGACATAAATATGGGATCAGTTGCCACGTTACGGCATAAACATTGGATTGGGTACCACGTTCTGGTATGCTAACTATTTGGGTTTGGATCCCATGAGAGGACCAATGAGTTGATATAATTGTGTATCTTGAGAATGTGAAATTGTACATTGTTCGTAAATGATGATGATATTGTATATGTTCGGTGTATGCATGTTATTATTATGTTGTATTGACTTATATATGTTGCACTTAGTGGGATAGTTGTGTAATCCTACCAGTACACTGTGGTTGGGTACTGATACTACACTTGCTCTTTCTTTGTTGAGTATAGGGCATTTTCAGGCGGCTTTTGACAGACCTCAGTTAGAAGATCAGTGATCGATGTTCGAATTCAAGGATGAGCCAGTTCTTCTAGGCTGCCATGAGTTCTCTTTCTGTCTATGTGAACATTTCGGACTTGGACTTTCTTGTTAGTTATTAGTTCATTAGTTTGGAGTTGTAACCCTTCTTGTTTAAACTTATGGATCTTGTTAGAGTTTTTGTACATTGACTTTCAAGTTCTCGGCATTAATTTATGTAATTCGTTGTTAGATCTTTTGGAAGTTTAAGGGAACTTCAGTATTTAGTCATTTAAACTTGCTTCTGTAACTTTAAATGCTTTAGAATATTGGTTAAGTTGGTTGGCTACTTAGTATAAATGATTCTCCCACCGGAGGGTTAGTGTGGGTGCCAATCACGATGGTCTAGGTAGTGACAAGTGCCTTAACACTCCATCCAACACAATTCATAAAATAGCTCATAGATTCCCTAGGTGAAAATGGACTTTCTACCTTAGAATCATCATATTGTGAGAAAAACTTTCATATCATGTTCATCATGTGTTTATGAGAATGGCCTTTTAATCAACACGACAATTAGATTATAAACATGTTCATAAAGCATATACAATGAATCCACAATCATGTATAATTCTCATGTTTTACCCTACTTTGGTCAAGGATCACCTTCCATCCAATGCATCTATATTTACAACATTAGATATGGATAATAACATGATTTGATTAACTAAATTACTAGAAGCACAATCTCATAGATTCTTCCTTCATCAAGTCACCCACATTACAAAGGCATAAATTGGGGAAATAGGGGATTTCATGGATTCTTGGGAGATTTCATCATAAAACCATAACAAAACAACAATTCAATCATAATATAAAGTAATTAAATCAATAGAAATGTTTTTGTAAAGGAATCGATGACTCAAAGTAAAACCCTAGTTTTGGGGGGAAATTACTAGTTTTAAATTGAGTTTGGAGGGACTCCATGAAAACTATCCATGGATCAAGGACTACCATACCTTGATGAAGAATCCTCACGAAACTGAGTGGAAAAGGCCTCTATTTCAAACCCTAGCTTGATCTTCTTCTTCTTCTTCCTTGGAGTTCTAGAGAGAAGATTTTGGGGGAAATTGATTTTGATTTGGGTAGTTGGTAGTTATGATTTAGATGATTTAGTTTAGGGGATTAAAACACTTATATAGTTTGTCTAAAATAATACAAAACGACGTCACTTAATAGTTAATTAAAATGGAAAACCCTAAACTACCCCTCAACTAACTCCCACAAACTGCCTTCCAGGTGTCACCCACGACCCCCTCACCTACGGACCGTGGCTGGACCCATGACTCGTACTGGTGAAGCGTGGGTCGGGGTTTGTGGCTTGATTTTGCAGTCTTGAACCACGGTTGCCTACCCACGGAGCGTGGGTTGACCCACGAGGCGTGGGTGCCCTTTGTTGGTCACTGCCAGATAGTCTTTTAGGGGCCTTTCCTCAAATACCCATGGTTGGTCCTTGGGGTTTACGCCTTGAGGTTCTAACATGAAAACATAAAATTTTAAGGTACGGGGAGGTACGGTCAAGGCTATAACCCTAACGTCAAGCTCTAGCTAAGCCTACTAGTTTCCGGAGTGTTACACCTTTCTTGGGTTTGGAGATTTTTTTTGTTTTATTTTTATTTTTCAAAATAGACCATCACATCTCGAAGAAAGGTCAAGAGGAGGTGTGACAGATCTGGTAACTCCTTTGGAGAAACCCTTTTTATAGAATTCAAATTTGTTATATTTCCCTTTACTTGATTATTGGCTTAAGTCATCCACCGCCCTCTAAAGTTGTCCGCATAATTCACTTAGACATCTCAACTAAGACTTATATTTCAAAACAAACCGTCACATCTTGAAGAAAGGTTAAGAAGAGGTGTGACAGATCTAGTAACTCCATTGGAGAAACCCAATTTATAGAATTCGAATTTGATATATTTCCCTTTATTTGATTATTGGCTTTAGTCATCGACCGTCCTTTAAAGTTGTCCGCATAATTCACTTAGACACCTCAACTAAGACTTATTTTTCAAAACAGACCATCACATCTCGAAGAAAGGTCAAGAAGAGGTGTGACAGATCTAGTAACTCCGTTGGAGAAACCCTTTTTATAGAATTCGAATTTGATATATTTCCCTTTATTTGATTATTGACTTAAGTCATCGACCGCCCTTTAAAGTTCTATGCATAATTCACTTAGAAACCTCAACTAAGACTTCTACCTATTGAACACCTAAATTGTCCAAAACATGTACCTATTAAACACAAAACGCTGATATGGCAAAATTGCGTTTTGCACTTCCCTAAAGCGCGTGAAAAGATTCAAAATAGTGTCTTTTTTGAATTTTTTTTTATAGTTTTTCTTCTTTCATTGCCACTTGGCATTATAATTAACTATAAAACATTTTTCTTCTTTCATTTAAAATTTTTTCTAAAAAGAAAAGCACACCACCCCCTACCAGTCATCTTCTTCATAATTTAGTTTGCAAAACTTTCTCCATTTTAGCTCCAACATTGTTTTTCTTTCTTTTTTATATAAAAAAAAAGGACTGTTATTTCTTCCAAATATGAAGATAAATGAAAATCAACTATGAGGAAATCATACGATTCACATTTGAATGAAAGACTTTTTTTTGTATGATTTATTTCAAATCTCATAAAAATAATGGAACAAATATGAAGAAGAAGAAGAAAGAAGATTAATGATTTTTACGTATAAAAAAAGTTAGCCGATATTTGTTTATCACAATTTTCGAACAAATATATTTACTCAAATTCATATATAAACCCATTAAATTTATAAAAAATGATATTCCAAAATTTGAAAGAATTAATTTTTGAGCTATCAATTTCTTTTTGTCATCGATGTAGAAATGAATAACCGACGGAAAAAATTTCTTTCTTCTTCACTCTTAGTATGAAAATATATATATATTTTTAAAAAGTTAATCTTCAAGTTATATGAAAAGAAATTAGGTTTTGTGATTTGAGAAAGAATGTGTGTTGGAAAGAAGATGAAGATGAAGATGAAAGGGGAGGTTTTGTGATTTGAGAAAGAATGTGTTTTGGGAAGAAGATGAAGATGAAAGGGGGTCGGGAAGCATATGTTGATTTCGTGTTTTTTGTTACTATCCCTAATTTATTACTTTGATATTGTATTAGTCACTTATTTATTTAACCAAACACATGATGACATTTAATTAATTTTAACTTTTTTAAAAAGGACGACTTTAAGCACGCACAAAACTAGCAAGCGGAAGAGGTCAACAGATGGAATGTTCATGGATTCGTGTTCCCCCTTGCCTATTTCTATTATTGGGGTTTCTATGAATTTAGCATCTGTAGCATTATACTGAATAAAGTTTCATACCGCTCTTTAAAATGCTAACGGGCTCAATGAAGAGAGGGATGGAAGACCATCCAGTTTGATACTGGATGTAGTTAATTAAAGTTTGTTTGTACTTTGTATTTTGTTTGTAAAGATCATATTTTATAATTAATAGGGTTGCTAATTCCCTAACTTTAGACTGAACATAGTCATGAATGGTCTTGGTCATTTTTTGTTGTAAATGTCATATTTTTGTAAATAATACATTTGTACCCTAACTAATCACAACAATAGTTCTGAATGACCTTTCTTTGGTTTGAAAAGAAACATTTTTCTCTTTTACTTTTGTTTATCAAAAGACCGTCACATCTCGAAGAAAGGTCAAGAAGAGATGTGACAAATCGGGTGACTCCATTGGGGAAACCCTTTATTTTGAATTCGAGCTTTGTAGATTGACCTTTATATGACTATTTTTCTTAATTGGATACATTTTGTGTTTGTTGTTAATATGTTATTTAATGATTTATTTTCTTATTATTGTGTTAGTCACTAATTTTATTTTTTTAAAAATCCTAAGAGTGTAGCCGCACACAAGACTTCTTTTTTTTTTTTAAAAAAAATAATAATACGCAAGGATCGTAACCAAACACATGGTGACATTTAATAAATTTTATTTTTAAAAAAGGACAGTTTCTCAAGCACGCGCAATACTAGTCGTAGGAGGAGGTCAATAGCCGTTGTGTTCATGGATTCATGCTACCTCTTGCTTATTTCTGTCATCGAGAGTCACTTTGGATTTGTCATCTGTAGCAGTATATTGTATGAAGTTTTATACCGCTCTTTAAAATACCAAAGGGCTCAATGGAAAGAGCGGATGGAAGACCTTCCAGATTTATACTAGAAGTAGTTTAATTTAGTTTGTATGTACTTTGTATTTTTTTTTTTTTGTAAAAAATCATATTTAGTAATAAATTGGGATGCTAATTCTCTAACTTTAGACTAAATATAGTCATGAATGACCTTGGTCGTTTTTTGTTGTAAATGTCATATTTTTGAAAGTAACATATTTATACTCTAACTAATCACGGTAATAGTTATGAATGGTTTTTATTTGATTTTAAAAAAATCTTTTTTCTTTAGCTTTTATTTTTCTAAAAAAGAATGTCACATCAGGAAGGAAGGTCTAGAAGAGGTGTGACAGATCTAGCGACTCCGCTGGGTAAACCCTTTATTAGAATTCGAGCTTCGTATATTGACTTTTATTTAGTTTTTTTGTTAATTGGATATGTTTTGTATTTTGTTTTTACTATGTTATTTAATGATTTATTGCTATGATATTGAGTTAGTCACTAATTTTACAAAAAAATGATTTGTCTAGGAGTCGCACCCAAATTTATTTATGTTTTAAACAATACACATTAAGGATCGTAACCGATAGATAGTGGCATTTAATAATTTTTTTTTAAAAAAAATTTCAACCATGCAGAGCATTAGCTGGAGGAGGATGTCAACAACAAGAGTGTTCATGGATTCATGTTCCCTCTTGCTTATTTTAGTCATTGGAGGTCTCTATAAATTTGCCATCTTTTGCATTATACACTATGAAGTTATATACAGGATTTTAAAACGCTAAGGGGTTAAATGTAGAGAGGAGATGGAAGACCTTCTAGTTTGATACAAGAATTAGTTAAATTTAGCTTTTTTGTATTTTGAATTTTGATTGTAAAGGTTATATTTTGTAATTAATAGGGTTGTTAATTCCCTAACTTTAGAATGAACATAATCATGAATGTCCTTGGTCATTTTTATTATAAAGATCATATTTTTGTAAATAATATATTTGTTCCTTATTAATCACGGTAATAGTTATGAATGATCTTTCTATGGGTTGAAAAAAAAAATTAATTTTTATTTTTCAAAAAAGACCGTCACATCTTGAAAATAGGTCAAGAAGAGGTGTGATCAATGAGACGCTCCGCCAGGGAAATCCTTTTTTTAGAATTCAAGTTTTGTATATTGACCTTTATTTGGTTATTTTTATTAATTGGATACAATTTGTTTTTGTTGTAAATACTTTATTTAATAATTTATTGATTTGATATTGTGTTAATCACTAATTTTATAAAACAAAACAATTTTTCTAGGAGTGTAGCGGCACACAATAATATGCACCGAGAATCAAAATCGAACACATGGTGACATTTAATAATTTTTTTTTTTTAAATTAACTTCTCTAGCACACACAGCACTAGTCGTGGGAGGAGGTCAACAGTCGGATTGTTCATGAATTCGCATTCAGTCTTGGTTTTTCTGTTATTCGAGGTGTCTGTGAATTTATCATATGTAGCATTATATTGTATGAATTTCTACACTGCTATTTAAAATGTCAACCGGCTCAATGGAGAAAGAGAGAGGATGGAAGACCTTCCAATTTGATATTGAAAGTAGTTAAATTTAATTTGTTTGTATATTGTATTCTTTGTAAAGGTCATATTTTGTAATTAATAGGGTTTCTAATTACCTAACTTTACATTGGACATAGTAATGAATGTCATTTGTCATAATTTGTTGTAAATGTTCTATTTTTGTAATTAATATATTTGTGTCTTAACTAATCACAACAATAATTATGAATAACCTTTCTTTTGTATGAAAGAAAAATATTTTTCTCTGTTACTTTTATTTTTCAAAAAACACTATCGCAATCCAAAGAAAGATCAGAACAAATGTGATAGATCTGGTGACTCCGCTGGAAAAATTCTTTTTTTTATAGAATTTTGATCTTTGTATAGTAATCTTTATTTGTCTATTTTTATTAATTAGATAAATTTTGTGTTTGTTGTTTATATGTTATTTAATAATTTATTGTTTTGATATTGTGTGGGTTAATAATTTCACAAAAAAATTATTTGCCTAGAAGCGTGTCACGACCCAAAATGAGTAATGAGTGGCACCCACACTTAACCTCCTAGGTGGGCAAACCAACGAATTCAACCCTAACTTATATTTATTGTTCAAGTTACAAAATACAAACCATAATGCGAAAGCTCAAATCTTATTAATGTAAGAAATACAAATCCATTAAAGTCTATTAACTATCGTTTCCCAAAACCTGAAAGTCATCACATCAAGGACATCTAATCTCAGAGTACTAAGTCTAAGAACATCAAAGACACCAGAATAAATAAATAAAATAATTTGTGTCCAAAAACTAAGGACATCCTGCCATAATCGAGAGAATCAAACACGGGTTAAAATTAATAGCTCACCCTAAAACCTCATGTGTTGGAGACTAGCTAGAGCAGCGGGTGAGTCGAAGTAACTGGTACACTCACTACACTCCACAATAGGAAAACACAGAAAATACTAGTAAGGGGTCAGTACAGGGCAATATGTACTGAATAGATATTATCGACCGACTCAAAATAGAAACCAATATAGTAATAACATGAAATCAACTATAGCACTTAGCAGGTGACAAACAACACCCAACATGAACAAGTGATACCAACACTAAAATAATTAGGTAATCAGTCACAATGCCAAGAATACAAACGAGGTTCATGTCTCCACACAACGCTCATTTGGGAAATAGGTTTTTGGAGATTGAGTGCATTAAGTTATTTCAATGTGTTTTCCTTTAATGTTACCGTGTCGAAACGTGACACTCGATCCTATAATACCGTGTCGGAACATGACACTCGATCCAATAATACTGTGCCGACTCGTGGCACCCGATCCAACCATATAGTTAATTCATTTATCATTCTTTATCATCTCTTTCCACTTCCTTAACAATATTTCATTAAGTCTTCTTTATTCAAGGCATTACTTTAATAGAATAAGTTCAAGATTACGGATTTTGCGGTCTTGGGATTATAGACCATTGACAATTACACATGAATTATCCAAACCACAACAATCAAGTACATAGAAAATTCACAATATCACTCAATGAGTATCAATCACTATTAAGAGTCTATCTATCACATAGAATAAACAATAACCAACCTCAACTGAATAATCGAAGTCAAGCAAGCTAATTCTCCAATGTTTTTCCTTCTTCAACGTCTCGGAGCGTTCCCAATCAATAAAGTATGCATGATTCGTAAGTACACGAGTCAATAGATATCTATATTGCTATTCTTCTAGCCTAGTTCTCAAAAATTATCCAAAAAATATAGAGCACGAATCTAAATCAAGTTCCTAAATTTCAAGCCTAAGATTAAGTCTCACTTCCTCCATTTACCATAACCTTAATGAATTCATATAATACAATACACCTAATATTTAATTACTTATCTTAATATATCAAATCCTAATTTATAATATGATAACCAAATTTATAATATTTAAAATTAAAAACAGTGGCAGCCAGCACCTGTTCATACGTTTGCATAAAAAATACTCATTCCAACCATACAACTCAATTGCACCTTAATTGATCATAATGATAATTGTTTTCCCGCCTCAATTCCTGTCCACATAATCAATTTCCAATAAATAAAATTTATTAGTGCTAAAGATGTCACGACCAAAACCGTCGTGATTGACACCCACACTAACCCTCCGGTGGGAGAACCATTACTACAACACAAACTAAACAACTCAACAAAAAACTAAGGCATTTAAAGATACAGAAGAAGGTTTTAATTCAGAAATTATATAGAGTTCCCATAAAGTCCAAAGGTTTAAATAAACTAGTCAAACTAATGGGGAAGAACAACCCTTATAACCTGAAAGTCAATGTACCAAAACTCTACTAGCGACAAGTCTAAGAGCAAGGGGTACAACCCCAAAACTAAACAACACCTTTAAGAAATAGTCTGAGTCCGAAAAGAATGGACTTAAACAAGAAAGATCCATGAAAGCGTGAAAGAACTGGCTCACCCTTGTATCCGATCACGTTAATTAGTCACCTAGCTGAAGTCTATCAATAGCCGCCTGAAGATGCCCTGTACTCAACAAAGAACAAGCAAATGCAATATTAGTACACAACCACAGTGTACTGGTAGGATCACGTGGCTATCCCAATAACTTACACATATGCAAGTAACCATAACAATATAAAAGAGGCATATACCGAACATATATAATATTAGTCATCTTTTCAGGATCAATGTAGCATCCCACATTCTCAATATTACACATTGGTTATCAATTTAGAGCAACATACAATCTTCCAATATCAATCATCATTAGATATGAATGTAATCATCACAAGTAGATACACAACACAATTCAATGGTCCTCTCACGGAACCCAATTCAATGGGCCTCTCATGGAACCCACACTCAAACTGTTAACATACCAGAATGTGGTACTCGATCCATTGTTTATGTCGAAACATGCCAACCGATCCCATTTTTATACAGGAACGTGGCAACCGATCCCATATTTATGCCAGAACGTGGCAACCGATCCCAGTTAATGTGTCGGATAGCGGCACCCACCCATTCAACAAACCACAATCACAATAAAAATGTATATTCTCACAATCATACAACAAGAGGTGATTCATGGCATATAATTATTCAATTATCCTCATTTACGATTAGGGTGATCAATAATGCAATATTCGCATACATACATGCATTATAATGAGCAATTACAAACATATATCACACCAACATAAAATCAAAACCATTACCTATTTCAAATCCAAGCTTGAATCATCTAAGGCACTTGAATATTCCCTTTCCGGATTCTTTCCGCTTGTTCTAGGTCTACAAACAACAATTTATACGCAAGGATCAACAATCAAAGGTCTAATTATCCGGATTATAACAAACCCAATAACCCTAGACCAAACCAAAGATCCTTATACCCAATTTAGGGCTTTTCCCACTATAATTCCCAGATCAAAACCCTCCCCTATCGATAATTACCCATTCCATTATGTTTTACGGATCGAAAAATGGATTCGGGGAGTAAAAAGCTTACCTTTAGCCTCAAGAATGTTGGAAAACTGTCAAGAGTCGCCTGGGGTTCGTTCCTTAGCTCTAAAAATTAAAAAGTGCAGAATAAAGTCATTTTAGGGTTTATTTACGACTTTAAGTCATGTCTGGCCCGCCACAGCGTCCCGCACCCCACTACAGCGGCACCGCCAGAGCGACCAAAACCTTCGCCAAAGCGGCTTGCACGAAACAGTGAGCTATTTTAATAAATCCAAGACCCCCATTTCACAACACATCTTTAACCAACGATGCTCAGAAAATACCGTTCATGCTAAGTTCGATTCCCGAAGTTCTACTTACACGAATTCCATTCCGTAAAGTTGTACGAATTCCTTAATGACTTATCTAACTACTCATGTAATCAAAATCATAAATAAATCATCCGATTATTACCATATTTTCCTACACCTTAATGACTCCGATTTCGTCCAAATCTGGACTAGGTTGGGAAATTCCAAGTTACTACGACAAAGTTTTCTGGCCCCAATTATTTCCCCATTGGCTTTTCTATAACGACGGGAACAAGTCGTTACAATAGATACTAATTTACCCATCACTCGTCCCCGAGTGGCAAACTAGGAGAAAATGGTTAAAGCAAGAATAGAGTAGTATCTAAATCGTTGAATAATTGGGGATAGTTGTCCCACACACTTTTTCTGTCGACTCTGGGATGCTAGAAGCTTAGATTGGATACTTCTCACCTTACCCTGAACATATTTAACCAAATCAACTCTCAAAGGTTTCACATCTTCAACCTCAAACCAACCAATTGAACACCTACACATCCTCTCATACAATGCCTCAATGAAGTTATCTCAATACTTGAGTGATAAATATTTTTGTATGTAAACTTAACTACAACAAAAGTGATTCCCAATAACCACCAAAGTTGATCGTACACATGTCTACAACATGTTATCAAGGACCCTTGACACAATCATCCGGACGAATCCTTTAACACTTAAGCATGATAAAATTCCAAGTCAATACTCACTACAAATAGAAGTGAACCTGAATCAACCAACACACACTCATAATACCCAAACAATCATAGTTCTTAATAATATCTCCATTCCACAACATAAATTCCCATGAGCTTAAGTTATAACAAATTTGATCTTTAGAAATCAGATACTCATCGAGGGATATGTCCAGACATACAACCCCTCCAACAACGTTATTGAATGCTGGATTTAGCAATTGTAGATTACCTTCTTTAGAACAGTAGATTTGGACCCAATGATCCCCACATTCAACCACAACAATCAATGCATGACCTCGACAACTAGATGAATGCTAAAATTGTCGGACAACCATAGATTACGCAGGGTAACTCTTCTATGGATTCTTATAAGCAAGGTGATATACGTAAGACCACTGAAATACTTTAACAACTCCAAGACAACACCAATTATGTCATTCGAAATAACCAAGTCTTTCCAATTTTCCCACTCAACCAAGAGAATATCGCAGGATTTGGTACCTCTGATCCACCACTAGGGATCCACCCTCAAAAGTGAAAACACACGAGAGCATAACTAGTCAATCATACTCACAATACTAACAACCATCATAACACTCCGACCATTTACCTTATTATAACCCAACACTTTTTAAATGAAACCTTTCTTAGGTACTTAACAATCAATAGTAATAAACTTTACGACTCAACCCATGTGTAAGTCCTTTCAAATGCTCAATACCGGGTACAATTGATCATTTCTCACCTTGCCAATTGATACCTTGACAAAATATCTCACCACAAATGTAGACTTACAATGAAAAACATGAATTGTAAATTCAACTGTATAACACAATCTCCTTATCTCTCAACATTAGCTTATACCTTGAAGATTTTTATGAATTCATGGATCTTCGCTTATCGTTGATCGCCTCTCCATCGATCTTACAATACCTTTCGCTAAAAATTCAATCGTACTCTTTACTAAACTCAAAATAGAGACAAAGCACTTGTCATCACACTCGAGCTAATGCTTATCCATTCCTTCCTCACGTCCTTTCCAATAGTTTTTAACCAATCTGAAGAACTTGTGACATTATTACCATAGTCATAACAAACAAATGAAATCACGCATCTCTAAACCCAATTATCTACCCCTCTGAAGATATCTCTTCAGCATTTGTAATCAAATAAAACATTCTTGCTCTCGCCTCTCTCGAAAGGCTGTACTACATCCAACTATATTTCTTCATTATGACTCTAGCTCTTTAATTTCTATTTGAATGGTCCCACCATCTCTTAAAACTTTCCATACAACCACGTTACTCACCAAATATTAGAAAAACCATAACCTTAGATACTTGCAAGTTGTAATTACTATACAAAAATTCGCTTAACCAACAATCTTATTATATAATTGCATCCAGGCACAATTCATCACGAACTCTTATTACCATTATGCTCAGTTAGCCTTGACTATCACTACAAAGCCAAGCTTTCATCAACACGACACCTCAAACTTAGGTATACTCATCAAATTTAG
Source organism: Solanum tacnaense (assembly GCA_029582525.1). Lineage (NCBI taxonomy): Eukaryota > Viridiplantae > Streptophyta > Magnoliopsida > Solanales > Solanaceae > Solanum > Solanum tacnaense. The sequence goes on along the minus strand of JAJOOD010012479.1, from coordinate 38,045 downwards.
AGGAGTAACCCAATTTATCACTTTCTTACTAAAATACTTCAATTTCCTTCACCCAAGTATACTCATTGGGACTTTCCTTATCTATAAGCTTGTCAATCCGGTATCAATCCACTCATTTATGGCTTAAGATAAAATCACCAGTCCTCATACTACCCTCCTTCTTTTTAACAAACAAGACAGGAGCACCCATGGGAAAACACTAGGACGGATGAAACCTTTATCAAGAAGCCCTTGGATTTGAGCTTTAAGGGCTCTCAATTTTGACACCACAGGAATAGACCCAATAAAGGGGGATTCGACCTCACCATCTCGAATATGAGCCAATTACGTCAAACAATCCTGCCCCACCAGTTTCCTACCCCGCACGAAAGAAATGACCTTAGTTGACTTAGGCTTGTACCCCCTTCCCACTCTAACATTTCCCTACCCGGGATCTCTAGAGTTACCGACTTAGTATTACAATTAAGCCTGGTATAATAGGGGGACAACCAAGTCATGCATAAGATTATATCAAGTCAGTCATAACCAACATAACCAAATCAACCCAATTCTGAAAATCCATAAACACAACAGGATAACACGATATACATGGGTGACTATGACTGACTCTTCAACTGGGGTAGAAACATGAATGGGGGAATCAAGTATATCACAGACCACATCAAATCCCAAGGCAATTGAACTGACACATACGAATAAGTAGAACCCAGATCAAACAAAACAATAGCCATCCGGGCAAAGACAAGAGTAGCTCTTGTGACCACTGCATCACACCCTCAAACTTGGTCTTACCCGAAAAAACCTAAAACTAAGCCATGCCCTCTTGACGGGCAACCTCAATGCCTGGCTGCACTACTCCTCTACCTGCATTACCATTTCCCTGGCCTCCACGACTTTGCTGATTTCCTCCTCATATGCCCAGGTTCTCCACAATTTTAACACACCTTATAACTTATATTCGATTACTGAACACTAAATTAGATCGCGGGATTAGTTCGGGTACGATTCGGGGTCCATAAATATGACTAGGAAAACAAGGGAGAGAGGCCTGAGATTCAATCTCGCCATGTCCCGCTCTGGAGGAAGGAATCCCAAACTGGCGTCCTTGTCTTGGCGGGAAAAGTCCTGCCCCAGCGGCCTAAATAGAAACAAAACCACTGACAATAATTTTGCTTGGGTTCTTTTCTTTTCTAAATTCCACAAAGGTTCCCATCTTTACTTAGCAATTTTAGAATAATTCTCATAACTAGGATAATCATTGTCTACCCCCCAGTCAATCCCACGATAAACGAACCAATTCATTCTTGTTAATTCAGCACCACAACCCACGGATACACCAAGACACTCACACGATCCTTAGTCAAGATCTTCCTTTCACAACGAGTTTCACGATACTCAAGTATTTACAACTTGCATAACTTCAACGACCAGACCAACATATTGTACATACCAAGTTCAGACACACATTTATTGTGCACATAATCACCTCATCACATTCAAGCAATTACAACTTCATATTCACAGTTAATTAGACTACCAAAAGCACGAATTCAAAGTTTCCAGGATACAATTCACAGATAAGTCCAAATTCTTAATTACTTATTTCGCTCCATGGATGGCCATTCCTGATCATCCATGCATTCACACCACCCCTAGGGCCAAATACTAATTAGAACTTTCTCACTTTCTAATTTGCTTTGCTTGTGGCCCCTTAGTCATGACCACGCCATGTAGTTCACTTCGTTGAGATATTAATTGGAATTGGGAGATACCAATTGGACTCAACCCATACCACAAGTGACAACAGTAGCTAGCGAGCCCCACAAAACTGCTAGTTTCAATTATAGAACTTGGTCGAACCCAATTCTTAACCGCCTCAATCTATAACTAATAGTAACTAGACCTTAAATCAATTTTAGAGAAAATGGATGCACCTTGCAATTGGTCAAAAAGATCATCTATCCGAGGCAATGGACAGTTGTTCTAAATGGTGACTTTATTCAACTATCGGTAGTCTATACACATCCTCTCTTGCTAGCGATGGTGTTACCACTTTTGTTGCTCTAGTTCGGACCATAGAGTGAAGGAGGAAAGATATCAATTTGTATCACCCAGATACTAATTGGATTCAAGTCATAGCACGAAGGAGTAGAAAAAAGTGAGTTTCTCCTAAAATCCTATAGCCTTTCGAAGAATAGTACGGACGTCATCGTATCGTTCCCCAAGACTCTACTAGACTCGTTTTGGTACAATGAGATCAACGAACCTAGGGTTCTGATACCAACTTTGTCACAATACCGTCATGATTGGCACCCACACTAACCCTTCGGTGGGAGAACCATTACTACAATCCACACTAAACAACTCAACCAAAAACTAAGGCATTTAAAGATATAGAAGAAGGTTTAAATGCAGAAATTATATAGAGTTCCCATAAACTCAAAATGTTTAAATAAACTAGCCAAACTAATGCAAAAGAACAACTCCTAGAACCGGAAAGTTAATGTACCAAAACTCTACTAACGACAAGTCTAATAGCAAGGGGTACAACCCCGAAACTAAACAACACCTTTAAGCATTAGTCTGAGTCCGAAAAGAGTTTACTTAAACAAGAAAGATTCATTGCAGCCTGAAAGAACTGGCTCACCCTTGAATCCGGTCACGCTCATTAGTCACCTAACTGAAGTCTATCAATAGCCACTTGAAGATGCATTGTACTCAACAAACAACAAGCAAGTGCAATATCAGTACACAACCACAGTGTACTGGTTGGATCACGCGGCTATCCCAATAAGTGAAACACATGCAAGTAACCACAACATTATAAAACAGGCATATACCGAACATATACAATATTAGTCATCTTTTTAGGATCAATATAACATCTCACATTCTTAATAATACACATTGGTTATCAATTTAGAGCAACATACAGTCTTCCATTATTAATCATCATTAGATTTGAATGTAATCATCACAAGTAGATACACAACACAATTCAATGGTCCTCTCATGGAACCCAATTTAATGGTCTTCTCATGGAACCCACACCCAAACTATTAGCATACCAGAACGTGGTACTCGATCTAATATTTATGCCGAAATGTGGCAAACGATCCATATTAATGCCGGAACATGGCAACCGATCCCATATTTATGTCGGAACATGGCAACAGATCCCTGTTAGTGTGTCGGATCGTGACCCCCGTCCATTCAACAAACCACAATCACAATTACATTGTATATTCTCACAATCATACAACAAGAGGTGATTCATGGAATACAATTATTCTCATTTACGATTAGAATGATCAATAATGCAACATTCGCATACATAGATGCGTTATAATGAGAAATTACAAACATATATCACACCAACATGAAATAACAACCATCACATACCTCGAATCCAGGCTTAAATCCCCTAAGGCACTTGAATCTTCCCTTTCCGGATTCTTTCCGCTTGTTCTAGGTCTACGAACATCAATTTATACACATGGATCAACAATCAAAGGTCTAATTATCTGGATTATAACAAAGTCAATAACCCTAGACCAAACCCAAGATCCTAATGCCCAATTTAGGGATTTTCCCACCATAATTCCCAGATCAAAACTCTCCCTTATCAATAATGACCCTTTCTATTTCATTCTACGAATCGAAAAATGAATTCGAGGAGTAAAATCTTACCTTTATCCTCAAGAATGGTGGAAAACTATCAGAAGTCGTCTGATGTTCGTTCCTTAGCTCTAAAAATAAATAAATAATATGAACCAAGTATCATAACCGAACACAAGATGACCGTAGTGTTCATGAATTCGTGTTTTCTATTACATATTTTTGTCACCAAGGGTCTCTATGAATTTGTCATCTATAGCATTATACAATATAAATTTCAATATAATTCTTTAAAACGCCAACAGGCTCAATGGAAAAAGGGATGGAAGACCTTCTAGTTTAAAATTGAAAGTATTAAAATTTAGTTTGTTTGTATTTAGTATTTTGTCTGTAAAGGTCTTATTTTGTAATTAATAAGTTTGTTAATTCTCTAACATTAGACTGAACATAATCGTGAATGACTTTGGTTATTTTTTATTGTAAAATTCTATTTTTGTACACTAATAAATTACGATAATAGTTATGAATATCCTTTCTTTGGTTTGAAACTAAAAACATTTTTCTTTTTATCTTTTATTTTTAAAATAAGTCTATCACATCCAGAAAAAAGGTCACGAACAGGTGTGATAGATTTGGCGACTCCACTGGAAAATCTTTTTTTTAGAATTCGAGCTTTATTTATTGACCTTTATTTTACTATTTTTATTAATTGGATATATTTTGTGTTTGTTGTTAATAGTATATTTAATGATCTTTGCTTTAATATTGTGTAAGTCACCAATTTTACCCAAAAATAATTGCCTAGGAATGTAACTATACACAATAATACGCATCAAGAATTAAAATCGAACACTTGATGTAATTTGATAATTTTTTTAAAAAAAGACAACTTGTCAAGCATGCACAACACTAGCTAGAAGAGGAGGACAACCGTCGAAGTGTTCATGGATTCACATTCCCTCTTGCTTATTTCTGTTATTCAGGATTGCTATGGACTTTTCATATATAGCATTATACTATATGATTTCTTTATAGTTGTTTAAAACGTCAACGAACTAAATAGAAAGAGGGGATAGAGGACATATGAGTTTGATACTGGAAATTGTTAAATTTAGTCTGTTTGTATTTTATATTTATTTGTAAAGGTCATATTTGTTTATTAATAGGATTGTTAATTCCCTATCTTTAGACTGAACATAATTATGAATCACATTGGTCATTTTATGTTGTAATGGTCATATTTTTGTAATTAATATATTTGTACCATAATTATTGCTATGCGAATAGTTTTTTTCCGGTATGAATGAAAAATATTTTTCTCATTACTTTAATTTTCAAAAATGATCGTTACATTCTGAAAATGTCAAGAAAGGGTGTAATAGATCTGGCGATTGTGCTAGTGAATTCTTATTTTTTTAGAATTTTGAGATTTGTATATTGACATTTATTTGATTATTTTTATTAATTGGAAATTTTTTATGTTTGTTGTTAATAAACTATTTAATGATTTATTGCTATTATATTACTCACTAAATTTACAAAAAAAATTATTTGCCTAGAATCGCAGCCGCACACAATTCTTCTATTTTTTAAAACAATAATATGCACCAAGAATCAAAACTGAACAAATGGTGGCATTTCATAAAATTTGTTTTTTTTTAAAAAGATAGTTTCTCAAGAACACACGAACGACATTGGGCAGGGGAAGAGGTCACCAGCCTGAGTGTTGATGGATTCGTGTTCTCTCTTACTTATTTATGTCATCGGGGGTCTCTATGAATTTGCTATCATAGCATTATATTGTATGAAATTTTATATTGCTCTTTAAAACGTCAACGAAATCATGGAGAGAGGGATGAAAGACCTTCCTGTTTGATTCTGGAAGTAGTTAAATTTAGTTTGTTTATATTTTATATTTTGTTTGTACATGTCATATTTTATAATTAATAGAATTGCTAATTTTCGAATTTTAAACTGAACGTAGTCATGCATGACCTTTGTCATTTTTTGTTGTAAAAGTCATATTTTTGAAACCAATATATTTGTATCCTAACTAATCACGACAATAATTATAAATAACATTTCTTTGGTTTGAAATATAAAATATTTTTCTCCATAACTTTAATGATTCAAACAAGAAAGATCCAAAAGAGGTGTAACTAATCTAGCGCTTCCGCTGGAGAAAATCAATTTTTTTAAATTCGAACTTTGTATATTGCCATTTATTTTACTATTTTTATTAATTGAATACAATTTATGTTTGTTGTTAATATATAATTTAATAATTTATTGCTTTGTTATTGTGTTAGTCACTAATTTTAAAAAATTACCTAAGTACGTAGCCGCACACCAGAAATTTTCTTTAAAAGGAAATAATGCGCACCTAGGATCGTAACCAAACACATGGTGACATTTAATAATTTTTATTTAAAAATGGATGACTTCTCAAGCACGCACATGACTAGCCGAAGGAGGAGGTTAACAGTCAGAGTGTTCATGGATTCGTGTTCCCTTTTTCTTATTTATGTCATTGTGAGTCTCTATAGATTCCTCATTAGTAGATTATATTGTATGAAGTTCTATAACGCTTTTTAAAATGCCAATGGGCTCTATGGATAGAAGGAGTGACAAATCTTTTAATTTGATACTGAAAACCGTTAAATTTAGTATGTTTGTATTTTGTATTTTGTTTGTCAAATATTATTTTTAAAATTAATAAGGTTGCTAATTCTCGAACTTTAGACTAAACATAGAAATGAGTTGCCTTGGTCATATTTTGTTGTAAATTTTATATGCTTGTAATTAATATATTTGTATCCTAATTAATAACGCTAATAATCTTGGACTTGAAGTTTTTTTCTCTTTTATTTTAATTTTTCAAAAAAGATCATCAAATCTCGAAGAAATGTTAAGAAGAAGTGTGACATATTTGGTGACTCCGCTGCAATAACACCTTTTTATAGAATTCAAATTAGATATATTTTCCATTATTTGATTATTTTTATCTAATGGGATATATTTTGTGTTTGTTGTTACTGTGCTATTTAATTAATTATTATTTTAATATTGTATTAGTCACTTATTTATTTTAAAAAGAGATTTTCCTAAGGGCATAGTCGCACATAATACTTTTTTTTAGTAAAATAATACCCACAAAAAATCGTAACAGAACATATGGCAGCAGATAATAAATTTTAATTTTAAAAAAAAGGACAGACTCTTAAGCATACACAACACTTGCCAAAGTTGGAGGTCAACAGGCGTAGTATTCAGGGATTCTTGTTCCCTCCTTTTTATTTATGTCATCGGGGATTTCTATTAATTTTCCATCTGAAGCATTATACTGTGTGAAGTTCTATACTGTTTTTTTAAATCGCCAATGGGGTCAATGGAGAGAGGGATGAAGGTAGTTGAATTAAATTTGTTTGTATTTTGTATTTTGTTTGTAAAGATCATATTTAGTAATTAATAGGGTTTCTAATTCCCTAACTTTAAACTGAACATAGTCATGAATGACCTTAGTCATTTTTTGTTGTAAATATCATATTTTTGTAACTAATATATTTGTATCCTAACTAATCATAGTGATAGTTATGAATGACCTTTCTGCGGTTTGAAAAAAAAATGTTTTTCTCATTAACTTTTATTTTTTAAAAAGATCATCACATCTTGAAGAAAGTTTAAGAAGATATGTGACAGATCTAGCAACATGCTGGCAAAACTTTTTTTTTTTTCAAAATTCGAGAATTGTATATTGACCATTATTAATTGGAAACATTTTGTGTTGATTGTTAAAATGCTATTAAATGATTTATTGCTTTAATATTGTGTTAGTCACTAATTTTACAAAAAAAAATTATTTGCCGAGAAGCATAGCTGAACACAACACTTCTTTATTTTTAAAAACAAATTAATACGCACCAAGGATCCTTATTGAACAAATGGTGGCATTTAATAATTTTTTTAATAATGACAGTTTCTCAAGCACACACAACACTAGCCGGAGGAGGATGTCAACATCTGGACTATTCATAAATTCGTGTTCTCTCTTACTTATTTCTGTCATCGGGATCTTTATGAATTTTTTCCTATAGCATTATTTTAGATGAAGTTCTATACCACTCTTTAAAATGTCAACGGGCTCATTATAGGGAGGGGGGGATGGAAGACCTTTCAATTTGATAACGAAAGTAGTTAAATTTAGTTTGTTTGTATTTTGGATTTTATTTGTAAATGTCAAATGTAGTAATTATAGGGTTGATAATTCTCTAACTTTAGACCAAACATAGTCATGAATGACATTAGTTATTTTTTGTTGAAAAAGTCATATTTTTGTAATTAATATATTTGTACCTTAACTAAAAACGACAATAGTTATGAACAACCTATCTTTGGTTTGAAAAGAAACAAATTTCTCTTTTACTTTTATTTTCCAAAAAATACCGTCAAATCCCAATGAAAGGTTAAGAGCAAGTGTGACAGATCTGGCGATCTTCTGGGGAAGCCCCTTTTTTAGAATATAGTTTTGTATTATTTGACTATTTTTAAAATTAGATAAATTTTGTGCTTGTTGTTAATATGTAATTTGATGATTTATTGCTTTGATATTGTGTTAGTCAATTATTTTACAAAAAAAAATTTATTTGTTAGAAGCGTAGCCGCACACAAGACTTTTTTTTTTAATAAAGATAATAATACGCATCAAGGATTGTATCTGAATACATTGTGACATTTAATAAATTTTATTTTAAAAAAAGAGAGGAAAGCTTCTCAAACACGCACTACTCTAGTTGGAGGAGGAGGTCAACAATTAGAGTGTTCATGGATTCGTGTTCCCTCTTACTTATTTATGTCATCAGGGATCTCAATGTATTTTCCATCTCTAGCATTATACTTTATGAAGTTCTATACCGCTCTTTAAAGCACCAACTGAATCGATAGAGAGAGGGGATGAAAGATCTTCTTTTTTGATACTAGAAGTATTTAAATTTAGTTTGTTTGAATTTTATATTTTGTAATCAATAAGGTTGCTAATTTCCTAACTTTAGACTGATAGTCATGAATGACCTTTGTCATTTTTTGTTGTAAATGTCATATTTTAGTAACTAATATATTTATACCCTGTCTAATGACGATAATAGTTATGAATGACCTTTATTTGGTTTGAAAAAAAAATTCTCTTTTACTTTTATTTTTTTTTAAAAACCGTAACATCTCAAAGAATGGTCAAGAAGAAGTGTGACAGATCAGGGGACTTCGCTGGGGAAACAAATTTTTTTAAGAATTCGAGCTTGGTATATTGACCTTTATTTGTCTATTTTTACTAATTGGATACATTTTTTTTGTAATTAATATGTTATTTAATGATTTATTGCTTTGATATTGTGTTAGTCACTAATTTTACAAAAAAAAGATTTTTCTAGGAGCGTAGCCCCACGCAAGAGTTTTTTAAATGAAAATAATATGCTCCAAGGATCGTAACTAAACACATGGTGACATTTAAAATATTTTATTTAAAAAAAAAAGATAGCTTCTGAAGCACACACAACACTAGCCGGAGGAGGAAGTCAACAACCGGAGTGTTCATAGATTCGTGTTCCCTCTTGCTTATTTCTGTCATCGGGGATCTCTATTGATTTGCCAACTATAACTTTATATTGGATGAAGTTCTATACTGCTTTTTAAAATGCCAATGGGTTCAATGGATAGAGGGGATTGAAGACCTTCCATATTGATAACGGAAATAGTTAAATTTTGTTTGTTTGTATCTTGTATTTTGTTTGTAAAGGTTATAGTTTGTAATTAATAGTGTTGCTAATTCCCTAACTTTAGACTGAATATAGTCATTAATGGTCTTGGTCATTTTTTGTTGTAAATGTCATATTTTTGTAAATAATATATTTGTACCCTAACTAATCATGATAATAGTTATGAATGACCTTTTTTTGGTTTGAAATTTTTAGTTTTTTTCTTTTAATTTTATTTTTCAAAAACACAGTCACATCTCGAAGAAAGGTCAAGATGTGTGACAGATAAGGCGACTCTGTTGGGGAAACCCATCTTTTTATAATTCGAGCTTTGTATATTGACTTTTATTTAACTATTTTTATTAATTGAATACAATTTTTGTTTGTTGTTAATATTCTATTTAATGATTTATTGCTTTGATATTGTGTTTGTAATCAATTTTACAAAAAAAAATTGTTTGCCTAGGAGCGTAGCCACACATAAGACTTGTTTTTTTCTTAAAAAAATAATATGCACCAAGAATCGTAATCGAACACATGGTGAGATTTAATAAATTTGAATTTTTTAAAAAAAGGACGGCTCCTCAGGCATACACAACACTAGACGGAGGAGGAGTCAATGTCATCCCCTGAAGCTACCCCCAGGACGCGGACACGGGACCTTAGATTATGAGTGACTGCAAGCTAACCATGCTGACATATCATAAACATACTTAAAGATAAACTAAAACAATAGATACTGTGCGGAAGCTAAATCATCATGTAAACTGAAATGCTGGGGAATACCCATAAACTATCTGAATATATAAAAACTGAGAGTTTAACAACAACTGAAAAGTCAAACTCAAATGCTATAGCTGGATCTAACTATGTTTGAAATAGCCTCTAACTGACTAGAAGTACTGGGACACGCCCCAGCTAAATCTAGCAAAAACTGAAACTAAAGACTAAAAGTAAAAGAAACATGTCTGTCGTCCTCGGAGAATGAGGACTCACCACTGATACTGCTGAGTTGGAAATCGGGAACTGATCTATGCGTGATCTGGAATCTGAGAACCTGAACCTACGTCACGAGAAGATGTAGTGCAAAGTATGTGTTAGTACTTGAAAGATACTGAGCATGCGGGATAGAATAAAGTTGAACAATAAACATAACTGAACCAAAACATATATCTGAGCAATGATAAGAGATAAACATGACACTATACCGAGAATACTGAACATGAACTAACTAAATGCAATGACCAAGTTTATAACATGCTGAGACTAAAATCTGACTGTAACTAATAACATGGTCAATGCAATAGAATCTGACTATATGGGAGCTACTAAAAACCAACATAAAACCACATGAGCTAAATGTGAAGTCCAATGTATATGCCCCACCGAGAGGACGCAATATATCCTTCCAGAGGTATAGAGGCATGACTCGCGTGATCACTAAAATGTAATGCCCACAGAAGGAACTTACAAACCTATGGGGGCACGTAGTTCTGGGACTATTCGAGTATGCTGAACCCTAGTCCACCCGGTATTAAGCAACTCCCAATTAGAATATATATATATATATATATATATACATAAACAATATTATGACTAAAATGTTGAAGTACTGGATAGCTCAATTACTGATATGCAAACTCTGACAATGCAACAATTATAATTGATAATGTGACATTTGTAAACTGAAGCATGTATACTTTTTTAGATTGACCTAACATGTGTAATTCTTGAACTAAACGAATCTACACAACTAGGGTTCTGAATATCATACAAAAAACTAAGCAATAACATGATAATCTGATTTGGATAATTCTAACAGTTGAAACCCAACAACTTCTAACATTCAAGAAACGCTAGGTCTAGATAATATTAAGGGAATCAAGATTCTGACTGAAATCTAGGGACCTAATGGGTGAAAGGAACCCACTAGTGAAATCCCACATACCTGGTGATGAAATTCACAGAGAAATCTTTCGATTTTGAGGCTGGAATTGATTAAAACTCGCTGGGTTCTTAAACTAGGCTGATCGACTTTCTCCTCTATTTCACTCTAATTTGATAATTTTTGGTGAATAATTGATTAGGTTAGGTTCTAATTTGTTTACAAGGCTAAAACTGACCAAAAACTACATAGTTTAGGGTTCCAACACATAAGGAAAAGACCAAACAACCCCTGGCATAAAATCTGTTGAAGCCATCGACGGGACTGATCAATGATCCGTGGATCGACCCACGATCTGTCCATCAGTCCGTCAATCGACTTCGAAGGATGTGTTTTGGGCGTCCTGAGGGTCTCGACCTATGGACTAATCAACAATCCATGTACTTATCCACGATTTGTCATGTCAGTCCATCGATTGACTTTATAGGATGTGTTCTGGGGGTCTTGAGGGTCTCAACCTACAGACTGATCGATGGTTTGTGGACTGATCTACGATCCATCTTGGTAGTTCGTCGATTGACTTCAGAGGATGGGTTCTAGGGTGTCCTGAGGGTCTTGACCTACGGACTGATCGATGCTCCGTGGATTGATCCATGATCCATTCCGTCAGTCTGCCGATCGACTTCATAGACCATGTTCTGAGGTCTCGATCCATGGACCTGGACCACGGTCCGTGGTCTGACCTACGGTCCTTGGGTCTGGCCATGGGTCATGCCTTCAGAGAAATTTCTGGGCTACAGGTGGCCATCCACGAACCACTAGGATGGATTGTGGGTTACCTAGGGTCCGTGGGTGGCAACCGTGGGTTACACCTGCAATTTCTGGAAATCTGCTGGTTTGGTCTGTTTTAGAATACAGGGTGTTACAGTCAATAACAATGTTCATGGCTTCGTGTTCCTTCTTGCTTATTTCTTTCATCGGGGGTCTCTATGAATTTGCATCTGTAACATTATACTATATGAGTTTTATACCATTTTTTAAAACGTCACCGGGCTCAATGAAGAGATGGGATGGAAGACCTTTTAATTTGATATTGAAAGTAGTTAAATTTAGTTTGTTTGTATTTTGTATTTTGTTTGTAAATGTCATATTTTGTAATTAATAGGGTTGCTAATTCTGTAACTTTAGACTAAACATAATAATGAATGGAGAAGGACTTGGCTGCCATAAAGAGAAGATTGAGAGATACCTATGCTAGAACCTCAGCTCCAGTTCCACCCTCTACCGTCAGTTGCGATGGGAGAATAAGAAGAATATCTAGAGGGATCGTCTGATGGGCAGGATGTGGAAGACCATCTAGGTCATATTCTCTTGCATTGACCCCCTCGACGGGAGCTTCCCACGCTTGAACCAGAGGACTTTAAGGAATTTTCCTAGTTGAGCATGGCATGGACTAGTGAGCCCTCCCTCTAAGTAGAAATCTTTGACTTGATTTGGGTTTGCCTCGTTTGGGCATGCAATAGACAATTGCACTATTTCCTTATTGTTTACCTATGTTTTGTAAGAACATGGTTTCTAGATTTCAAATTTCGTAGGTGTTAATAATGCTAGATCTTTATAACTCATTATTCTACTACTAAGCCCTGATTGGGATGCGAGAATTAGTCAATATATGATTCAGAGTCAATTGGTGGAACATGGGAAACAGGGGAGACATGGCTCAGATTCTATGTCACCCTATCCTACCATAGTGTAAAAATTCCCGCTATGGCGAGATCATCCCGCCTCGGTGGCCCTGACAAGGTCAATTCTCCCGTTCCTAGAATTCTTTATTGACCCCAGGGTCATAATTTAGCCAAAACCCAACTCCCCTAGTTGAATTCGGTGAAGTCTACCCCAAGATCGAACCCTGCACTACACTTGCAAAAGATTTTCCACATTATCTTGCCATAAGAAACATGCACACCTCAACAATATACCTATTAATGACATTATGGGACATCATCACACCATTGCTCCCCACTAAACATGGCTCTTTTCTATCCACAAGTTCATAGAGACTCAAGCAATTATACCTCTTGTGATATTCAAGTATTTAGGCAAGTTCATCCCACACATAGATAGATATTCAGGCAACATCAGACATAGAGGCACATTATGCACATAATTACAATTTCAGGCAAGTACACTTCACTGACCAGCGGTTATTCATGCAGCATTATGCACATAATTACAAATTTGAAGCTACATCACACAAGAAAGTCAAAATTATTAACTTAATTTGCTTCATTAATGACCATTAGCTGATCATCCATGCGTTTGAAAAACCTCTAAGGCCAGATACCAATTGGAACCTTCTCAGTTCCAATTTCCCTTCCCCGTGTCCCTTCAGCCATGACTACAACATACAGTTCACTTTGTTGAGATACCAATTGAAATATGGAGATACCAATTGGACTCCACCTACACTACAAGCGACAAACCGCACGAAAGGAGAGAAGAAATCGAAAGACTTCCTAGAATGCTTCATAGCTTCTTGAAGATTAGATGTGGACGTCAAAACACCAATTTACAGAAGTATATTCCGTATTTGCTCTTGTACTGGGTGACCGGTAACCTAGGCTCTGATACCAATTTGTCACGACTCAACCTACCGGGCCATGCGGGTACCTACTCTCACATATAGATAGGAGAACCCTCAGTACCTAAATGATTTCATCATGCAAAAAAATTAAGAAGATAAGAGATAAATCATAAAGTCCATGAAGTTTACAATCTATTGGGTTAAAATAAAACAAAGATTGAATTTCTTGAATAATTAACACCCACTCGATCTAGCCTAATCAGGTACAAGAGATACTAAAGATACATTATGTAACCATAATAATATTATGACACAGCTCCCACCATAGGGAAGGAAAGTAGAAGTTGTTGGGGATTGTCTTCGTCTTCTCCTATGAAACATCACTGACCCTGCATCCAGACTTATGCTGAGTGGCATAACAAAAGTAGTATCAGTACAAACAACACATACTGGTAAGCATCATTGGTTAACCTGATACCCACCAGCTAATATAATGAAATCAACCAGAAGAAAACATGCTATAAGGAAAATACCCCAGCCAACATGCACCAACATTTTGACCACCTTCTTTTTCTTAACCACAACTAGGGAACAACACAGATTATGCCTTCTATTTGCATATCTACCGACTTTGATTTAGATTAAGGCCTAACGTTTCGATCATGCATAGAGGAGTTTTCGAAACACACGTTGCCCCCAACACAACCAACCAACTAACTACACACCTACGATTCTCCACTACAACAATCTAGACCTTGACCACATAGTATAACATAACAAGGCTTACTAACCACTCTGATACGAACCCCTTCCCAGGGTAGATCCTAGTCATTTATCACCATTCCCACTATTATGCCTCTTAGTCTCACACCTCCTCATACCAGGGATATGAAACATATTTAACAACCACAATATAGCAACACAAATAACATCATGACAATACATAAAATAGTAATATTCGGACTTCTGGTTCTCTCATATCCATTATTACACAGGATGGGCCTGGACCAATCACAGTTCTATCAACAATGGTCCTCTCATGGAACCCACTCCCAAGTTGTTAGTGTGTCATAACGAGACACCCAATCCAATAATGTGTCTGAAAAGTGACACTCTATCCAATAATGTGTCAAAACGTGACACCTGATCAAATTATGTGTTGGAATGTGAAACCTAATCCAATTATGTGTCGAAACGTGACACTCGATCCAATCAACCACAATCACAAACACAATCAGCACTACATTGAATGATTTACACACTTGTATCGTACAATTAGGTAACAAGTTCATTGCATGCAGTGGATCACAAATAGTCATTTTATTGGTAGATGGACGACAAAGCTCACAAAATGCATGGATCACATTGTCGTCATAGTCGTATGTGAACAAAGAAGTATATACAACATCATAAACCTTGATGAGCTCCAAAATCACCTTTTGGCAGGTCAACACGTCCTCTACCGATTCCCATTAATCAGGTGTGTATCAAACAGTGCCAAAGTTAAAAGGGGAACACTCTAATTGCCAAAACATTCATCAGGATGCAAAGATTTTGAAGATGCTACATCATGATGAATTGTGGATTTCAATAAAGGAACTTTCACACAAGTAGCTTGACTCGAGAAGTTTCTCATGACATCTTTGGTATCAATTTTTACCATTAAAGAGAACAAATTCATCAGACGTCCCATTAAAAAAGGAGAAGATGCCGATAGCCAGAGGCTGGACCTTCAAAAGTAGGACTTTGGCATTTGGGTTTTTTTGTCACCCACTATTTCAAGAAGAGGATGTGGTGTATCTTGATCATGGAAGTGCATAATGTGGAGGGATCGAAGCCGTATTTCTCTATCCAAAATATGCAAAATTAATTAAAATAAAAAAAGATAGATTTGTAAGAACATGTTCAAAAGTAAAGGTGGTAACCCCATGTTTTTGCGGTTGTTGGAAGGCTGATTACAAATAGAAAACTAAACGAGTACACATGCAATCTAATCGTGGTTTTCGTATATGATGTATCCCTATGATTTTTCTTTCCATAGCCATAAATCTCTTCCGATTTCCTTATTCCTACATCGAAATATGATTTTTCTCGTGAAGCTACACAAAGCTAGATCAGCCAATTCATCAGAACTTTAATATGATTTCAAAAAATTTCCTGAGAAAATTTGAGAGATGTCTAATCGTGATTTTTGGATATGTTGTAGCACTACGAGTCTAGTTTCTGAAAAATCAAATAAATTACGATATAGATATTCCTACGATAAGATATGAATTTCCTACCACAGTCGCGTTGAGATGAAGAAAAAATGACAAAAATTGGTGTTGGGAAAAGAACTTACTGAAGAGAGAGGAAAACAATTGAACTTGGTGATTCAACAAATCAATATACAATCACTAGGGGAATGTGGGTATATATAGATTTCAAAATATGGAGATACCAATTTGATTCCTATGAATTATGAAAAATTATAATGATGGAAATTTTAGTTCCTACAAATTATGGAAATTATGTTAAGTTTCATAGGAACACATTATGGAAATTTTTCATAGGAATCAAGTTATGGAAATTCCATAGGAACCAAAATATGTTAAGTTTTTCTAGGAAAAAATTATGTTAAGTTTCCATAAGAACCAAGTTCTGGAAATCCCATTGAAATCAAACATAAAAAAAATGATCTTGAAAATGCCTAAAGTTCTCCCAAAAACCAACATGGGAAATAAAAAAATGGAGGGCTTCGATAGGTTTTGTTTACTTCAAGTTGCAAAATATGTAAACTATGAATGTTTTTTTTTACTTCAAGTTTCACAAAATTATGCAACCATGAAAAAGTTTGAAAAAAAGGGTGTACAACACGTTTTTGCCTTCAAGTTGCAACAAAAGTATGACAACTATCAACATTATCTCAAGTTGCACAAACATTATGCGATTATGGAAATGTTTGACAAAAAATGAGTTACTTCAAATTACATGTATGTTTCCGCACCCAATTAGGGGGAACTTTCCATGCATTCAACTAAGACAAATTACGAAATGTTTTCTACATATTCATGAGAAGGCCTGCATTAAATTTCAGAACTAGGTTCAGGTCTATGAGAGTTGTCTGAGGTTCGTAGGACTTTCTACGGGTCGTAAACTAGTCTCATAGAAAGGAGAAAATAATTTTTAAAATCATGTCCAATATCTTTTCTACGGTTCACTAGGACGGTTCGTCAATCGATCTACGAGTTGTAGATGACTCTCATAGGTAGGTCCATGACTTAGTGAAATTTTAAGGGGTAAAGTTAGTTGATATGGTTGATATCTATGGAAATTAGGAAGACCTATAGGCCATAGACATGTCTCGTCTAAAGTTGGTAAAAAATTATGGTTTCTGAACTTTCCTATGCTTACACACTATCGGTCCAAACCGTAAAAGGGATTCAATAGTTATTTCCCAAGGGATTTCGGGTCTATTTCCTAATTTTTTAAGCCAACATTGTGTCATTTTGTCTTATACCCTAGGCCTTATATGAAGTTTTTAAGTCCTACAACTACCCACTTCAAACCCATTCTCCTAATTCGCCAAAACCTAACAAAATCCACTCCCTAAATTTCCTCTCAACCTAAGGAAGAATAGGAAGATCCAGGGTTCCATTCAAGTCTTCAATTCACCATTCATATTGGGTTTTGAATAGAAAAGTATGTTGGTATTCACTCATGGAATCCCTTCCTCCATGGGGTCCCCAAAGTTTTCAATTTCTCAATCTCAAACTCAATTGATCAAATGATGGTTCTTTTAGTTTTTTATGGGTTTCATTCAATTATTATGTATTATTGCTGATTAAGTATTCTAATGCATGATTCAATGTTATATTGTCCCACGCCTAATTTATGATTTTCAAATATCAACCTATGATGAACCCTTTTTTCACGCCCCGAAGCAACCCCCAGGAAGCGGACACGGGACCTATGATCATGAGTGACCCAACGCTAACCCTGCTGGCATATCATAAACATACTTACAGATAAATGAATTAAGAAAGTACTGTGCGGAAGCTTTAATCATCATAAAACTGAAATGAGAGGGAAACACCCATTACTAGATAGGTAGGATTGGGTTTAGGATTCACTCTCTTGAGCTAAACCCAGATTAACCCAATACCCACATATCATTAATCTTAGTTCTAAAACCTCTCTCTCGAGCAAGTCAAGGACAAAAATCTAGAACTGCATTTGCCACTACAATTAATAAATTAAACCACAATGATTAAACTCACTTTAAAATAACATTTAAACTAGTAATTAACAATACCCATAAACTAATTCAACCCATAATCACATGATCACACCCCAATAATTGGGGTTTTAGCCAGACATCATAAAAAGGTAAAAACAATTACCAAATCGATTATCCATCAACTGGGCAAGAGTGATTTAGTCTTTACAATGCTTCAATTTGTAGAAAATTAGAAACCCACTTCCAAAATCTCCTAATTGACTGTCTCAAATTATTCTAAACTATGAAAAACTACAGAGAAAAATGTTTAGAGCTAAAATTGTATTGTCCAACACTCAAAACTCTACTCAACACTCTAAAATAAATGTTCAAAATCTAATTTATAGTCGCCAACATTAATTCGGGCTCATCGAACCACTCAGCGAGCCGCCATCTTACCTTTTCCATCGCCTTTTCACCTTGGCATTCAACATCCTTGAGTTCTGTAACTTTGGGCGATATATCTGTGCTTCACGAAACTGCTCGACGATTCATCGACTACTCCTTTTTGTTGCCGACTTGGTTTCTTCCCTCAAGACTGACACATTGGAACATTAGGCGGTCAAACTAGCCCTTCGACGATTCTCCAAATGCTCTTGGCGATCACCAGGCTTGCCTTTCTTCTTTTCTTCAGCTTGTTTTGTTCCTTTTTGCCTTGTTAGTGTCCTTTGTTTGTTCCTCAATTCATATACCTAAAAATCAAGGATTTAACATCAGTTCATGGCACAAATTAAGCATTTGAGGACACTAAATCTATATAAACAAAGACCTAAATGATTCCAAATCTTGGACTTATCAACACCCCCAACTTAAACTTTTGCTTGTCCTCAAGTAAAACTCAAGATCAACAGTTCAAAAAGGATGTCTTAAATAGTGCTACATAAGGCTCAACATGAATGCACATAAGAAGACTCAACTTAATCATGCAATGACCAATTGTGCACTTAAACATTCAAATTGTGACTTACCACTATCAAAGATGCTTAAGTTCACAATAGTTGCTTCAAATGCAAGTTCAAGATCAACAAAGGTACTCAAATGCCCTCACAACATAGATGATTCCCTATTCACACCAAGTTCTTCAACAATTTATAGTTCCGGAATCACATACGACTCTCACACTCTCAAAGATGAACACATGCATGACTTCACCCATATGTTGGCCGTTATTTTCCAATCAACATTCGTTTCAGCTCACTCAAGATCACAAAGGTGTTTTCAAGGCCTGAGTGTAAAGGTATGGTTATTTAGGCTCAGTGGCTGCTACCCTAATGAAATGTGGTCTGGACTACTGGATACCCCATTTATTTTGCAACTTCAACTACTTGATTTCTCAATTTTTTTTTCATTCGTTTCCTTTTCTTCTTTTCTCTTTTCTTTTTTACATGGAGGGTTTCCATCTTTTTCAAAACCATTGCTCTAAGGGGAATTTTTCACACTTCTTGATTTACCTTCTCTTTTCACCACACCCCCGACTTAGGATTTTGGCCAAAATTGGCCATTCAAAAAAAACTTATAACGACCGGGTTCCGTCGTTATTGAAATGCCAACGGGGGAAAATTGGGGCTGGAAAAACATTTTCGTAGTACTTAAATTTTCCTAACCTTGTCAAGATTAGAAGGAAATCAGAGTCACCAAGGTGTAGGGAAATATGGTAACAATCGGGTGCAGTAATTATAGTTTTGATTTCATGAGTGGTTAGGTAACTTGTTAAGAAATCTGTACGACTTTAGGGAATTGAATTTGGGTGAGTAGAACTCCCGAAATCAATCTTAGCGAAAAGGGTATCTTTCTGATTGTCGTGGGTTAGAGGTGTGTTGTGAAATGGGATTTTGGTATTTCTTCGGTTGACTCTTTAGTTCCTTTTGTGTCGCTTTGGCGGGAGTTTGTCCGCTCTAACGGGACTTTATGTCGCTCTGGCGCCGCTGCTATAGCGGGATGAGGGCTGCTGTGGCAGGTCAGACATGACTTAATGTCATTAATAAACCCCTAAACAACCTTATTTGGCACTTTTTGACTTTTTGAGCTAAGGAATGAACCACAGACGATTTCTACTCATTTTCACCATTCTTGAGGCTAAAGGTAAGCTTTTAACACTTCGAATCCATTTTCGATCCGTACAACTTAATAGAATGGGTGAATATTGATTGGGGAGGGTTTTGTTATAGATTCTATGGTGGAAACAACCCTAAATTGGGTAATTGGGATCATGGGTTTGATCTAGAGTTCATAGAATTGTTAGTAATTCGCGTAACTAGCGGTTGTTTGTTGATTCCCGTGTTACTGTGATTATTTGTTGACCAAGAACAAGCGGAACAAATCTGGAAAGGGAAGGATCAAGTTTCTTAGGGTTTCAAGTTGCTTTGAGGTAGGTGATGGTTGTGATTCTATGATTGTATGATGTATGCTTGTTCTTGCTTCATTATGACACTTGCATATGTATGAATGTTGCAATGTTGATCATACTTGTTGTAAATGAGATAGAGAATTGATGAATTCCATGAAATCATGACCTAAATGTATAATCTTGTTGATGTACTGGTGTTTGTGATTGTGTTGTGTGAATGGGATCGAATTGCCACGTTTTGGCATAACTAACTTGGATCGGTTGCCACGTTCTGTCGTACTACTGTTTGGGTTTGGGTTCCTTGAGAGGATCAATGATCTGACATAAAATGTGAAGTTGTTCGTTGTTCGTAAATGTTGATGATATTGTATATGTTGATATGTATGCATGTGATTATAATATTGTTTGACTTGTTTATATTGCACTAGTGGGATAGCCGCGTGATCCTACAAGTACACTGTGGTTGTATACTGATTTTGCGCTTGCTCTTATTTTTGTTAAGTACAGGGTATCTTTACGCGACTATTGACAAACCTCGCTTAGAAGATTAGAGATCGTCGCGTCGAATTCAAGGGTGGGCCAATTCTTCTGGGATGCCATGGAATTCTCTTTTGTCTATGTCCACCATTTCTGAACTTAGACATTTGTTGTAGTTAGTTGATTAGTTGATTAGATTTGGGGTTGCATCGCTCCTTGTTTATACTTGTTGAAATTTAGATGTTTTGGTACATTGACTTTCAGGTTCTAGGTATTAAATTTCCGCATTTGTTTAGTTAATTAAGTTGCTTCCATAACTTAAATGTCTTAGTATTGTTTTAGTTGCTAGTTTGGTTGTAGTAGTGGTTCTCCCACCGGATGGTTAGTGTGGTTGCCAATCACGACGGTCTGGGTCGTGACATAGTTGGTATTAGAACCTAGGTTCGTTGATCTCGATGTACCAAAATGAATCTTATAGAGTCTTGCGAAATGGTATGGGGACGCCTTTACTTTTCTTTGAGAGGCTATAGGACTTTAGGAATTCTCTATTTTTATCTTGTCTCCTTTCATGCTATGACTTGATTTCAATTGGTATCTGGCGATTCAATTTGGTATCTAACCTTCTTCACTCTTTTGTTCGCAGATGGTTAATAATAAGTATAGCGGTGTTAGGCCCATAGCTCCTGTCAATGCTCCAGTTGATGAATCTATAGCGAGAGGTCACAATTGAGGCAGAGGTAGAGGATGAGCTAGGGGTAGAGGGCGTGGAAGAGTAGCGCATGCTGAAAATGAGGTACCTGTTGAGATTGTGCATGTGAATGAGAACCCTCATCCGCATAACGATGAGATAGAGGAGAATGTGGATGTCGAGGATGTTGAAAAGATTGGACTAAAGAAAGAGGTGCTGGTCGAAAATGCATGTGTTCCTCCTTTGGTTCTGGTGTTAGCTCAACATATCATGTCCCTTTTGAAGGGATTGGTTGGTCCTGGAGTGCTTCCTTCTCGCCAAGCAACTCAGGCTCCCGCTAATCCCCCTGTTGCTAGCATTGCGCCCAAGACGGATGGAATGAGAGGTAATGATGCTTTCTTTCGTCCTCTGTTGGGTTCTATTATGACTGGGAACGAGCATAATATGTTGACTAGGTTTCTGAAGCTTAAGCTTCTGGTATTTCTTGGTTCTGAGACTAAAGATGCTTATGAGTTTATCTTAGACTGTTATGAGAGGCTGCATAAATTGGGCACTGTTCACCAACATGGGGTTGAGTCCGTATCTTTCCAACTTCAAGGTGAGGCCAATAAGTGGTGGACAGCTTATATGGAATGCAAATCTTCTACTTTACCTCCACTTACTTGGACCCAATTTCATGCTCTATTTCTAGGAAAGTATGTGCCCAGAACTTTGAGGGATCGCAAGAAGGATGAATTTATGGCTTTAGAGAAAGGTGGTATGTTTGTGGCTGCTTATGAGGCCAAGTTCAATGCCTTATCCACATATGCTACTCAGTTGGTTACTATTGAGGATGAGAGGATCCGGTTGTTTATTAGAGGTTTGAATTCGGAGTTGCAAGTATTATCTATTCATATGACTTCTACAGGGAGGAGTTTTAATGAGGTGACAAACTATGTTAAGAAAGTGGAGAGGGTGAGGCGAGACGGTCAAGCTAAGGCTTGGGCAAAAAGGGTAAAGAATTCCGATAACTTTCAAGGCTCTTTCTCTAAGGGGTCCGGAAGGCCAACATTTATGGAGGTAGGGGTAATGTGCAACTAGGCAGAAAAGTGTCTCTTCAAGATGATAGAGCCCAATGTTATGCTTTCTCGGGCAGAAATGAGGTGGAGGTGTTCGATGCGGTGATCACAAGTACAATTCTTGTTTGTGACCGGATGGGTAATGTGTTATTCGATCCGGGTTCTACTTATTCGTATATATCTGTGAGATTTGCCTCTGATTTTGAGATGATTGGTGATATACTTCATGCCCCCATTCGTGTTTCTACCCATGTTGGTGAGTAAGTCATAGTCACCCATGTCTATCGTGCTTGTCCTATTATGTTTATGGGTTTTCAGACTTGGGTTGATTTGGTGATTTTGGATATGATTGACTTTGACATACTCTTAGGCATATCTTGGTTATCCCCCTAATATGTTGTGCTTAATTGTAATACTAGGTCTATGACTCTAGAAATTTCGGGAAGGGAAAGATTAGAATGGGAAGGGATGTACAAGCCTAAGCAAGCTAAGATTATATCCTCTATTCTGGCTAGTAAGTTAGTAGAATAGGGTTGTTTGGCTTATTTGGATCATTTTAGAGATGTTGAGATTGAAGCTCCATCCATTGGGTCTATTCCTGTGGTATCTGAATTTAGTGAAGTGTTTCCTAATGACTTGCCTGGTATGCCTCCGGATAGAGATATAGATTTTTGCATTGATTTAGAACCTGGTACTCGTCCCATTTCTATCCCTCAATATCGTATGGCTCCGACAGAATTGAGAGAGCTTAAGGCTCAAATCCAAGAGCTTAAGGCTTAAGGCTCAAATCCAAGAGCTTAAGAAGAACGATGGTAGTATGAGAATGTGTATAGATTACCAACAATTAAATAGGGTCACTATTTGGAATAGGTACCCCTTGCCTAAAATAGATGATCTCTTTGACCAATTGCAAGGTGCAACGGTTTTCTCAAAGATTGATCTAAGATCCGGTTACTAGCAATTGAAAATTAGGCCTGAGGATGTGCCCAAGATGGCGTTTAGAACTCGTTACGAGCACTATGAGTTTTTGATTATGTCTTTTGGTTTGACCAATGCGCTTGCAACTTTCATGAGTTTAATGAATGAGATGTTCAAGACATTTCTTGATTCCTTTGTGATAGTCTTTATTGATGATATTTTGCTTTATTCGAAAAGTGAAGAAGAACATGCCAATCATCTTCGTATTGTTTTGAGTGTTCTTGGGGAACAAAATTTATATGCTAAATTTTCAAAGTGTGAATTTTGGTTGAAATCAGTTACATTTTTGGGCATATAGTGTCAAAAGAAGGTGTAATGGTAGATCCATAAAAGATTGAAACGGTTAGGAATTGGGTTAGGCCTAGCTCTGTGACAGAAGTTAGGAGTTTTGTGGGACTCGTTAGCTATTATCGTCGATTTGTTAAGAATATTGCTTCAATTGATACTCATTTGACCAATTTGACCAAAAAGGAGATGCCATTTGAATGGACTGAAAAATGTGAGGAGAGCTTTCAAAAGCTCAAGACTCTCTTGACCACCGCGCCCATTCTAGCATTACCGGTGGAAGGTAAGGACTTTATATTTTATTGTGATGCTTCTCATTCTGGATTGGGCGCTGTGTTAATGCAGGAGAAGAATGTTGTAGCCTATGCGTCGTGCCAACTAAAAGTGCATGAGAGAAATTATCCAATCCATGATTTGGAGTTGGCGGCGGTAGTATTTGCTCTAAAGATCTGGCGGCATTATCTTTATGGTGTTAAGTGTGAAGTGTTTACTGATCATCGTAGTTTGCAGCATGTGTTCAGTCAAAAGGATTTGAATTTGAGAAAATGAAGATGGATGGAGTTACTCAAGGATTATGATGTGACCATTTAATACCATCCGGGTAAGGCTAATGTAGTGGCAGACGCTTTGAGTCGAAAGGCGGTAAGTATGGGTAGCTTAGCTTACTTGAGTGTAACCAAGCGACCTTTGGCCAAAGAAATTCAGACCTTAGAATCTAAGTTCATGTAGTTGGGCATCTCTGAAAGAGGCAGGGTGTTAACTAGCATAGAAGTTAAGGCCACATTCATTGAGGAGATCAAGGCAAAACAATTTGAGGATGAAAATTTGAACGAACTCAAGGAGAAGATGGCGAATTGTAAGGCACAAGAGACCACTCTTGATACGGATGGTGTACTCAGTGTTAATGGGAGAATTTGTGTTCCTCGAGTTGATGACTTGATTAAAAAATTATTGGCAGAATCTCATGGTTCGCGATATTCTATTCATCCGGGTGTGACCAAGATGTATAGAGATCTAAAACAAATTTATTGGTGGTCGGGCATGAAGAAAGACATAGCGGAGTTTGTGGCTAAGTGTCAAAATTGTCAACAAGTGAAATATGAACATCAAAGGCCTATATGTTTACTTCAAAAAATGCCAATTCCGGAGTGGAAGTGGGAAAGAATAGCTATGGATTTTGTGGTTGGTCTTCCCAAGACTTAAAGGAAGTTTGATTCTATTTGGGTAGTGGTTGATAGATTGACTAAATCAGCCCATTTCATTCCGTTAAGAACAAATTATAATGCTGAATAATTGGCTTAGGTGTACGTGAAAGATATAGTGAGGTTGCACGGGGTGCCCCTTTGTATCATCTCAGATCGTGGTACCCAATTCACTTCCATGTTTTGGAGGAAATTTCATGATGAATTAGGCACCCAACTCACTTTTAGTACAACCTTTCATCCATAGAGGGATGGACAATCCGAGAGGACTATTCAAGTATTGGAAGACATGTTGAGAGCATGTGTGATTGATTTTGGTGGGCATTAGGATAAATTCATACCTTTGTGTGAGTTCTCTTATAACAATAGTTATCACCCATAGGTTGGTTTGAGGCTAGAGATGTGAAACCTTTGGGGGTTGATTTAGTGAAGGATGATCAAGATAAGGTGATGAGTATTCAAGCTAAACTTCTAGCGGCCAAGAGTAGACAGAAGAAGTATGCGAATCATAAAGTAGGAGACATGGAATTTGAAACTGGTGAGAACGTTCTTCTTAAGGTATCACCCATGAAAGGGGTGATGAGATTTGGTAGGAAGGGCAAGTTAAGTCAGTGATATATTGGTCCTTTTGAGGTTCTTGAAGGTGTAGGGCCGGTGGCATATAGATTGGTTCTACCCCCTAATCTATCCGGTGTTAATCCAGTATTTCATGTGTCTATGTTGAACAGATATCATGGTGACAGAGATTATATCATTAAGTGAAACTCAATTGTGCTGGACAAGGACCTCCAATATGAAGAGGAACCGATTGCTATTCTTGATCGTGATGTGCGTAAGTTGAGGACCAAGGAGATTAAGTTCGTGAAAGTTCAATGGAAGCATCGTCCAGTTGAGGAAACTACTTGGGAAATCGAGAGGAACATGCGGGACAAGTATCCCTAATTGTTCGTCAAATGAGGTACTACTTCATTCTTTCATTAGCCTACTTTTCCTAAGTTTTGTCACTCTGGAACAAGTGATTGGTAAATTGGTATCTATTGTAACGATAGGGTTCCGTTGTTATAGAAATTCCAACGGGGGAAAAATTGGGGCCAGAAAAACTTTTTCGTAGTACTTGAATTTTCCCAACTTGTCCAGATTTGGAGGAAATCAGAGTCACGAAGGTGTGGGGAAATCTAGTAACAATCGAGGGCAGTAATTATATTTTTGATTGCATGAGTGGTTAGATAACATGTTAAGGAATCCGTACGACTTTACGGAATTGAATTCGGGTGAGTAGAACTTTCAAAATCAATCTTATCGTAAAGGGTATCTTTCTGATTGTCATGGGTTAGAGGTGTGTTGTGAAATGGGATTTTGGAATTTCATCAGTTGACTCTCTGGTTCCTTTTGTGCCACTTTGGCGAGAGTTTGGCCGCTCTGGTGGGGCCGCTACAGCGGGATATGGAGCGATGTGGCGGGTATGACGAGACTTAAAATCGTAGGGAAAGATGAATAGCTCACTGGTTTGAAAATGCCGCTCTGGCGCCACCGCTACAGCGGGATGAGGGCCACTGTGGCGGGCCAGACACGACTTAATGTCGTTAATAAACCCCTTAACGACCTTATTTGGAACTTTTTGACTTTTAGAGCTAATGAACGAACCCTATGCGATTTCTACTCGTTTTTCACCATTCTTGAGGCTAAAGGTAAGCTTTTAAATCCCCGAATCCATTTTCGATCCGTACAACATAATAAAATGGGTGAATATTGATTGGGGAGGGTTTTGTTATAGTTTCTATGGTGGAAACAACCCTAAATTGGGTAATTGGGGTCATGAGTTTGATCTAGGGTTTATAGAATTGTTAGTAATTCGGGTAATTAGCAATTGTTTGTTGATTCCTATGTTATTGTGATTGTTTGTAGACCAAGAATAAGCGGAACGAATCCGCAAATGGAAGGATCAAGTTTCTGAGGGTTTCAAGCTTGTTTCGAGGTAGGTGATGGTTGTGATTCTATGATTTTGTGATGTATGCTTGTTCTTGCTTCATTATGAAACTTGTAAATGTATGAATGTTGCAATGTTGATCACACTTGTTGTAAATGAGATAGAGAATTGATGAATGCCATGAAATCATGACTTAAATGTATGATCTTGTTGATGTACTAGTGTTTGTGATTGTGATGTGTGAATGGGATCGGATTGCCACATTCCGGCATAACTAACTTGGATTGGTTGCCACGTTCGGCATAATTATGGGATTGCTTGCCACGTTTCGGCATAAATATGGGATCGGTTGCAACGTTCCAACATGCTAACTGTTTGGGTTTGGGTTCCATGAGAAGACCAATGATTTGACATAAAATGTGAAGTTGTTCGTTGTTCATAAATGTTGATGATATTGTATATGTTGATATGTATGCATGTGATTATAATGTTGTTTGACTTGTTTATGTTGCACTAGTGGGATAGCCACGTGATCCTACCAGCACACTGTGGTTGTGTACTGTTTCTGCACTTGCTTTTATTTTTGTTGAGTACAGGGCATCTTCATGGGACTATTGACAGACCTCGCTTAGAAGATTAGAGATCGTCGAATCAAATTCAAGGGTGGGCCAATTCTTCCGGGCTGCCATGGAATTCTCATTCGTCTATGTCCACCATTTTCGGACTTAGACATTTGTTTTAGTTAGTTGATTAGTTCATTAGATTTGGGGTTGCATCCCTTCTTGTTTAGACTTGTTGAACTTTAAATGTTTTGGTACATTGACTTTCATGTTCTAGGTATTAAATTTCTGCATTTGTTTAGTTAATTAACTTGCTTCCGTAACTTAATTGCCTTAATATTGTTTTAGTTGGTAGTTTGGTTGTAGTAGTGGTTTTTTCACCAGATGGTTAGTGTGGGTGCCAATCACGATGGTCTGGGTCGTGACAAAACCACACTTCATGAGAGTTATGGGTGAATGGATAAAGAGGGATCACAATTGTTCAAGTTTTTTCCAAGAAAAGGATAAGGCTCAAGGGTGATCAAGCAAGGTTTACACATCTCATAAGGTTGACCACAAATGAGGTATAATGTCAATATGCTTCACTCATCAAAATTGTTTCCTAAGATCATTTCAAGGGCTTGCATCACTTAGTCAACCGGACCAACGGGGAAAATTCTAGGTGGTATCACACTCAATGTTCAAGGTAAGCTCATCACACAAGGTATTGGCTCCAAAATCAAACAAGACTCCACACTTTCTAGCTAGTGAAATGTTCATCACAAGAGACTCATTCGATAACCGACTAGTCACAACGAGATGCAAAATGTCCACACATTGTTTATGCACCTTCATTTGGCCTCATTGTAGCCGAACATTCATTTCGTTCAATTAAGAGCACTATTTAAGTCTTTGGTATTGATCATAACCGATACTCAAATTCGCACAAAAACAACCACAATCACACAATAGAGGTGGAACAAATTTTCAAAATAGGTCAAAAACCATTTCCATTCAAAACAAGGAGCCACAAGCCCAAACATCCACAAGATAAGATCAAAACACAAAAATAGATAAAAAAGAACCCAAGATATACAAACAAAATGTAATCACAAGAGGTAGGTATGGAAACACCTTACCCTACCCACAAAGGAAAAAAAGTTGTCCTCAAATGCAACTAAAACAACAGAATTCAATAAAAACAATAGAGAGAGAGGTAAAGAGAATGATCATGTCTAATCAATCACTACGTCTGTCGGAGCATCAATGCCCGGTGTAGCATCAGATGTAACTGCACTCGATCCAGCCATAGTAGTATCTCTCAAGGAGGTCTGTCAGGCACTCTCGAATATAACACCCTCTAAGTCAGCCAGATCATCATACACAACCGCATTTTGCTTCCCAAGATGCTTCTCATCGGTCTCGGCCTCAGAATCAGCAACTGTAGCATCCTCCATAGTATCATATCCAGTTGTAGCTGGAGGCATATCAGAACTAGCCGGGACCTCTACACCAGGAACATCAAGAACCTCTGCTGACTCAAATAGTGAAGTGATGTTTGTGGACTTAATATGGCCCACATCCTTTCTCAACTCGGAGACCGCGACTTTCAAAGTTGTACCCTCAGTAGTAACCTTCTGTTCTCTCTCACAAGTCTCTACTCTCGCCGTGAGAGCATCAATGGATGTGCAGAAGGGTGTCAAAGCAGCTGAAATGACTCGCTCAATCATCCAAGGCACCTCGGCCTCCAGCCGGGAAGCCTGCACATCTGCAGAATGGGCTAGGTGCCCCATCTTAAGGAGCATGGCCCGAGTGATTGGAGTCCTCGAGGCAGTGGTACCTGAAGTAGCTCTAGGAGGCTGTGAGGCAGTAGAATAACTTGGGGCCTGGGAAGGAGAGGAAGTAGATGTACTTGAAGGCCTTGAGGCCGGATTAGGAAAAGTTACCTCTGCAGGTATATAATCAACAGCAACCTCCGCGAATATATCCACTGGAGCTGCTCTCCTTCTATATGCCATCCCGTGTGTACTAGGCCTCTATGAACCTGATGTCTATGGATGATGTGGGTGTGACCTCAACATCTCTCTTCTCGTCAAGAGAAACTCTAGCCCACCGACACAACTCTGTAATAAGCGCTGGGAATGTAAGAGATGTATGACACTATTTGGACCTCATGGCCATCTCCTGCTCTATAATTAACCCCATATTCAGTCACTTCTTGGCGATGATAGATCCGAGATAGGCCACCTTTGGGTGGTGGAGAATGGACTTATTCTGTGACGGCATGATTGAGCTACTGATGAACCCGAACCAATACTGAGCTGATATGCTCAAATCCTTCTTCTCAATAGGGGCTCTGACCTCAATCCACCTCGGGGTGGTGTCATAAATGAGGGGAGCTAGCCATCCCTTGAGGTCATCCAGAGTCTGTGCTGAGATCATGCTCTGGTAGTTATGCTCAAAACCTATAGCTGCTGCATCCCACTTTCTTCCCCCGAACCATCACGGACTCCACCGGTCTGAAGGTACTGGCCTTCTTCTTCCCCTGGGGTACTAAGTCACCAGATGCAGTGTAGAATTCTCTGACCCAGGATGGAATGTGTGGGCCACGGGGCCTGGTGAATATATCAAACTTGTGGAACCGGAGTGTGTCCCACACTAAATGGTACCTGTCCACCACACCATCCGTGGACAATCTCTTCTCCTCCAGAATGGTCCTCAATCCCTCAGACTTTAACCGGTTGAGTAACTGGGGAGGAGGACCCTGAACTGGTGGTGCTGGGACTACAGTCTATGCCAGAGCTGGCACTGTATCAGCAGTAGGAGGGGTGGGCTCCGGGCTCCTAGACGGATCTTGACGAAACCTTGCACGAATCTCTGCTTGCTAGGTCTGTAGTGGTTTGTAATCCTTAGGCTCGTAGAATGAGGCTTGTGAATTAAAAGATTCCACATCACTGCCGGAGTTGTGCTCTGATCTCTCAGCTACGAGCGTTTTTCCCTTTCCCTTGCCTCCCTTCAAAGGTGCTTTCTTGCCCCTTTTGTTGGAAGCAACTGCTCCCTCATTTATTACAATGCTCCTTGCTAGTTTGTGGGGCGGCATGCCACTTTCATTCCAATTGGTCCTACCCATATCTACAACATCCATAAAAAAGAGTTACAAATAATGTAACATCCCGAAAATCTAATGATGTAAGCTAGAGCCTAACATGTAAACTAGTAGCCTAAATAGGATTAATGTGAATATTTGAGTCCTAAAATAACTTCCATAAGTTAGTACAAACTAAGGTCCTAGTGACTAAACGTCCAAGCATGGCCCCCAAGGGTCCTTGAGGAGGGCCGAGGGACTGCCCCAAAAGGCTGTCAAAACAGCTTGACTCACGAAATGGGTACCACGCCTCGTGGGTGGACTCACGCCCCATAGGTGGGGGTCGTGAGTCAAGACTTAGTCTTCCCCAGACTCCCCCAAATCTCGTAGTCTTTGAAGGAAACCACGACCATGCAGTACGATCCATGGTTCAACTCACATCCTGGAGGTAGGGGCTCATGAGTGAGGCCTGGACCAAGGCCAAAAGGCAAGCCATAGACCCAACCCATGAGTGACCAGTATGGTCCGCGGTTCCATCCATGCCCCGTAGGTAGGGGGTCGTGGATGGAGTCTGCGAAAGCTGCCTCAATTTGGCCAAGGGTCTACCATTTTAATTAATTCCTATTTTAATTATTTAAGGGTGGGGATGTTTCATATTAGTTATTTAGACATATATAACTATATATATTAACTAGTAACCATCTCTTTAACACCTCATAACTCTCAAGCCTTAAACTAGTAACTACCTCTCCTCTCCAAAAATTCTATCTCTAAGACTCCATTGAACAGCAAGGTCAAGGTCAAGCTAGTGGTTCAAGAACAAGCCTTTCTTCTCCAATTTATTGTGGAAATAAACCTAAGGTATGGATGCTTTTCATTCTTGGGTAGCTATCACCCAAGGATCCTCTTCAAACTATGTTTTTAAGACTTCAAAAACCTAGGGTTTCAATCTAGTCAGGGGTCTTCTTCCAAAACGATTTTAGTTGTTTAATTATGGTTTATTATGATTGATTATGATGTTATATGGTTGGATTAATGGAGCATTGATGGATTTTGATGAAAATCTCCTATGGACCCATGATTTCCCCTTCTTTCTAAATTGTGAATTAAGGTGTGACTTGATTGATCATGGAAGCTTGACAATTGATTGTGTTTACATGTATTATGTCGTTGAATCATGTTATCCCTCTATCTAATGTGATAATCCTAGAAGTGAAGGATGATCTTGATTCCTAGCCTTGAAGGGCAATACTAGGGTTTTTGTATGTTGATGAGGATTAGATATGAACTCATGATTTCATTTATGTATTAATGATCCTATGACTATTGTGTATTGTTGCAAGAACCTTCTCCCCTATACCCTTACACTTTATGATGCATGAAAGGTCTATTATTATGATAATGTTGTTGTGTTGATTGAAAGGCCATTCTCATTAAACACTATGAACATGATGTGAGAGGATTACTCACTTATTGACTATTCTAAGGTTGAAAGGAAATTCTCACCTAATGAATGCATGAGCTACCATGATACTATGATGGTTTGAGTGCTAGACATTCTTCTATGAACATGAATATAAAGTAAAGAGTTAATATGATTATTAAAGGGAATTAATCTTAGCACCGAGTGGATAGGAACATGAGATAGAAACCTTTTACCTCAGTTAGTCTGGGTTTCTAGTAGCAATCTCCCTATCCTATAACTATGTGCCCACATAGGTCTCTTAGCTAGTACATCCACCTATAAGCTAAACATGTTAGTTCTACCCAAGGCAAGTAGAACACCTCTCTTCGGTGTGGGTTCATGTCAACGGATTCCATGTAGCTCACATGGTCTATATTGGTTAAGGCTATATTTCCATACATGACAAGACAAGATCCATGAAAGATAGGAACAAGAATATGAACTAAGAACAAGAACATGGGTTATGTGCTATGATTACTTGGGTTTTACTTAATATGAGTGGGGGTATGGGACTTCACTTATGCATTGCACAAGTAAGCTTTGAGAGTGATTGTGGTATGTGCTTGATGACACGATGCTTTATGAATAAATGTATGTTTTATATGAATATGAACCATGAACCATGAATTTGAACATGAACATTTATATGAGCTATATCTATGACTTCTTAGTGAGCTTTGCTTAGTATGAGTGGGGGTATGGAACTTCACTTGTACATTACACAAGTAGACTTATATATGAGTTATGGTGTGGTTTACTTATTACATGACTATGAATGATCTATGTATGTATGATATGAGTTGGTGTTAAGAATGACTTTCCTTATTAGGAACCATTAACATGAATGTATCTTTGTCTATGAATGTTGACCATGGATGAAGTCAAGGCATGTTAAGTATGATTATGGTGGCCTAGGGTTGCCTATGGCATGATTTGACTATGTGATGATTCTAATTGTGTATGATGGCTTTTAAACTCAATAATTTCATGATTTCAAGTAAATGTCCCTTTTTATGCATGCTTTAAGGATTTTTTTGCAGGGCTCCATACTTAGTACAATTAATTGTGCTAACCCATATTTTCTACATTTTCTTATAAGTGTAGGTTCCGGTTGTTGAGACACACTTCTCCTTTCAAGTGAAGCTTGTGTTGACTATTCCCTAAGCTTGGTGAGTCCTCAAGTTCGAGGATGGGTTATTCATTCTTAGGTCCATTGTACTTTCTATATTCAAGACTATGTTGTAATGGGCTATCTATGTACCTAAGATTGTATTCTATGGTTTTAGATGGTGTATGAGACAAGGTCTAGACTCTTATGAATTTCTTTTTTGAAAAAAGACTTCTATTGTAAAAGTTTTAAATTTCTCCACATCATTACTATGTCTTATGTTATGATTATGCTATGGTCTTGTATGAGACCCATTTGGGGTCAAGTACGCTGTGTTACGTCTAGGGGGTACCCCTGGGTCGTGACAAACTTGGTAATCAGAGCACAAAGTTTAGAATGATTCTAGGATGATGTCTCATGAATCACGTGTAGTAGAGTCTTGTCCATGAGTGTGAAGCGCGCCACACTTATGAATGAGAGGCTATAAGATGCTTAAGAACTTTCACT
The DNA here is from genome assembly GCA_029582525.1 of Solanum tacnaense. NCBI lineage: Eukaryota > Viridiplantae > Streptophyta > Magnoliopsida > Solanales > Solanaceae > Solanum > Solanum tacnaense. Next base: position 4,287 of record JAJOOD010012479.1, on the reverse strand, counting down.
TCTTTGATTACTCTTTAGTCGTGCCTTAGAGTTTTAACTCTATGAAGTCTGTTTCCTAACCTTTTTCTTGTGTATATAGGATATGACTATAAGAAGAGCAGCCACAAGAAGGATGGAAGAGGAGATTGATAATGAGGGAGTTCCTCCCCAAGGTCCTCAAGAGACTATAGATCCTCAATCTCCAAATGATGAAAGGGTTATGACTAATGTAGAAATAAGGGTGGCTCTCCAAACATTAACTCAACTCATGAAGGTTCAAACTCAAGCCGTCACCACTCAAGCCCAAGCTATAACAGCCCAAGCCAACCGAGATGTTGGGTCCCGGGTAAACCCAAATGTGAGTTCCATGGCTTCAAGGTTGAGAGACCTCACAAGAATGAACCCTCCTATGTTCTTTGGTTCCAAAGTGGATGAAGACCCACAAAAGTTTGTGGAAGAGATCTACAAGATAGTTGATGCTATGGGGGTGACTTCTAGTGAGAACGCCGAACTAGCCGCCTATCAATTTAAGGATGTGGCCCAAGTATGGTATACACAATGGAAGGATAATAGGCCTATAAGAGCGGGTCCCATAAGTTGGGAAGTGTTCAAGAAAGCATTCCTTGATAAGTTCTTTCCACGAGAAAAGAGGGAAGAAAAGGTGGAGGAATTTATCAACCTTCGTCAAGGAGGTATGAGTGATCAAGAATATTCTCTAAAATTCAGTAAGTTGTCCAAATATGCTCCATCTTTGGTGGCAAATCCGAGAGATGAGATGAGTCGGTTTGTGACCGGAGTGTCCGAGTTGATTGAGAAGAATGTCATGCGGCAATGCTACATACTGATATGGACACTTCACGTCTAATGCTTTATGCTCAAAAAGTTGAGGGGACAAAACTTAGGAAAAAGAATTGTGAGGTGAAGAAAGCAAGGAACGATGATGGGAATTCTTCCAAGGGTAAATTTGAGAGTTAAGGTAAATCAAGGTTCAAGAAAAGGTTCTCCAACCAAGGCTCCTCTATCACTCCAAGGGTAAAGAAAGATAGGGTGTCTAACCCTAAGCCTCAAGGAGGTAATAGTGGTGGACCTTCGATGACAAGTCCTACTTGTGCCAAGTGTGGCAAGAAACATGAGGGCAAGTGTCTTGTTGGAACAGATGGTTTCTTTCATTGTGAGAAGAGTGGTCATATGGTAAGAGATTTTTTCATGCTAAAGGTTCAAGGAAGAGAGGGCAAGCAAGCCCTTCTTAGTGGTTCAAATTTCGATGCTCCCAAGAAGAACTGCTTCTATGCCCTCCAATCTCGAAGTGATCAAAAGGGTTCCCCGGACGTTGTTACCAGTATGTTGCAAGTATTTTCCATTGATGCTTATGCATCATTAGAACCCGGTGCCACTTTATCATTTGTTACACCCTTTGTGGCTATGAAATTTGAAGTACTCCCGGATGTGTTAGATGAACCTTTTTCGGTGTCTACCCCGGTGGGCGAATCGATTGTAGCTAAAAGAGTATATAGGAGTTGTCCTCTTTCCTTGTCTCATAAAGTCACTTTCGTTGATTTAGTAGAATTAGATATGTTGGACTTTGATGTCATCTTGGGGATGGATTGGTTGCATGTATGTTTTGTGTCCATTGATTGTAGAACTTGGGTGGTTAAGTTTCAATTTCCAAACGAGCCTACTTTAGAATGGAAAGGGGGAAATTCAATCCCTAGGGGTTGTTTTGTTTCATGTCTAAAAGCTAGAAAAATGATCTCCAAGGGGTGAATTTACCACATTGTTAGGGTTATGGACGTTGAGTCCAAGACTCATTCTCTAGAGTCAGTCCCCGTGGTGAGTGAGTTTCCGGATGTCTTTCCTAATGACTTGCTCGACATTCCTCCCGAATGGGAAATAGACTTCGGCATTGATCTCTTGCCGGATACACAACCCATATCTATTCCCCCTTATCGAATGGCTCCTGCCGAATTGAAAGAATTGAAGGAAAAACTCAAAGATTTTTCAGACAAGGGTTTTATTCAACCAAGCATGTCTCCATGGGATGCTTCAGTATTGTTCGTAAAGAAGAAAGATGGGTCTCTTAGAATGTGTATTGATTACTTCCAATTGAACAAGGTCACTATAAAGAATAAGTACCCTTTCCGTAGAATTGACGATTTGTTTGACCAACTCCAAGGGGCGAGTTACTTTTCGGAGATTGACCTAAGGTCGGGTTATCACCAACTAAGGGTGAGAGGGTTTGACATTCCTAAAATGGCCTTCCGAACAAGATATGGTCACTATGAATTCCTAGTCATGTCTTTTGGGCTAACAAAGGCCTTGGCGGCATTCATGGATCTAATGAATAAAGTATTTAGGCAATATCTTTATTCGTTTGTGATCGTTATTATTGATGTTATTTTGATCTATTCAAGGAGTGAGGGTGATCATATGAAGCATTTGAGGATTGTATTGCAAGTCCTTAAAGACCACTAATTATATGCTAAGTTTAATAAGTATGAGTTTTGGCTAAGGTCGGTTGCCTTCATTGGTCATATTGTGTTAGGCATGGGTATTGAGGTTGATCCTAAGATGAAGGATGCGGTCAAGAGTTGGCCTAGACCTTTAAATCCTACCGATATTAGTAGACTTTTGGGTTTAGCCAGTTATTATAGGAAAATTGTTAAGGGTTTCTCCTCCATTGCTTCTCCATTGACGACCTTGACTCAAAAGAAAGTTAAATTTGTGTGGTCGGAGGCTTGTGAGAAAAGCTTGCAAGAGTTGAAAGATAGACTTACTTTCGCTCCGGTGTTGACCTTACCGGAGGGTACTGATGGGTTTGTGGTATATTGTGACGCTTCCTGAGTGGGTTTGGGATGTGTCCTTATGCAATATGGTAAAGTGATTTCCTATGCTTCAAGGCAACTCAAGGTCTATGAGAAGAATTATCCGACTTATGACTTTGAAATAGCGCCAGTTGTGTTTGCTTTGAAAATATGGAGACATTACTTATATGGGGTCTATGTAGATGTTCTTACCGACCACAAGAGTATTCATTATGTATTTAGTAAAAAAGACTTGAATATCCGACAAAGGAGGTGGTTAGAACTTTTAAAGGATTATGACATGAGTGTCCTTTACCACCCCGACAAAGCTAATGTAGTTGAGGATGCCCTAATTAGATTGTCCATGGGTAGTGTGGCTCATGTAGAAGATGAGAAGAAAGAATTGGTTCGTGATGTGCATAGATTGACCCAGTTAGGTGTCCAACTAGTGGATTCCACCAAGGGTGGATTCATTGTAACGACCCTCAAAATGAAGTAGGATAAAGTAGAGCCTCACATGAGTTTTATGCATTAATAACTTGTTAAAATAATGAAGAATAGCCTTTTTAGTCAGCTTTAAAGAGTTTGGAAGTCAAACGTCAAGGGACGACCAAGACGTTCAGAATCTAGTCTTTTACGTGTTGGTGTGTTCTAGTATGTTGTTCATGTTTTATGTGTTTTTTGGAGTGTAAAATCAGTGGAGGTGACCCTAGTGTCTTAATAAATGTTTTTACGGTCAAAACGTTTGGATACGACGCCCTGGGGGCGACCCTAAGGGTCCCCGAGGAGGACCCCAACCTTGGCCAAGCAAGCTGCCAAGGCAGCTTGACATTGCTCATGGAGGGAGCATGTCCGCGTCGCGGACTAGTTCCACCAAGGGCCAAATGTTTGGTCCACGTTGCGGGCATGTCGCGGACTCTACTGCCTCGAAATTTAATTTCCAGAAACTTGTCGGAACACCTCCGCGTCGCAAACTTGTTTCCCGATGAAATTCGCGAAAATAAAACTCAAGTTTGACTTATTTAAAAAAGGTCCAACTAAGTGAGGGGTAGTTTGGGTACTTTGGAGAATTATTATAAATGGTTATTCTACCTATTTTAGAGTATTTTAAGTTGGTTAAAACCCCAAAACCTAAAATTAGACCCCATTCTTCAAATTGACACTTCCCTTTCAAAATAGATTCTCTCAAAAACTCTATTGAAGACCTTGATGAAGCTCAAGCTAGAAGATGGGTTTTCAACTGATTTCTTCTTCAATTTCATGGGTCTTCAATAATTAAGGTATGGTGACTCTTGATTCTTGAATAACCTCTCATTCAAGGAGTTCTATCAAAGTTTTCAAAAGTGATTCAAAGACCAAAATTCCCAATTTTCAATCTAAATATAGGTTCCTTGTCAAATGATTTTCTTAATCATTCTATTGATGAATTAATGTGGAATTAATGTTTTTAAGACAATTTTCAAAGGAATTCTTGAAAAACCCATGATCCCCAAATTCTCGAAAATTG